>CM040397.1:101266816-101294316 GCA_022702515.1 Ilyophis sp. 1 JC-2022 | reverse complement strand
CTGCCCTTTTCTCAGGAAGTGGGCGCATTAGTGAGGGTGCTTCTGGGAAAGGGGGTGGGGGCGACAGAGGGAGACAAGATGACAAGCTCTGATACCGCCCCCCTCCTTGTGGGGGTTTTTCTTAGTGCAGTCTCTCGGGACGGCACAGACAGGGGAAGAGAGTACCGCTTCGCTGCACACAGAAAGAATCTGCGCTCAGAGGGATCCGATGACACACGGCCCAGCTGGTCAGGTCTGGGCCTAGGGCTGGAGAGGGGCACCCCCCCTCGCCGCGCGCCCTTCCACCCCCTGCCCAGGCCTGGTGCGCCCCGCCCATCACCAGAGCTCCAGCGACAGGGACATATTTTTAAAAGTGGCGCGTCGAGCCGCGATATGAAGGCGACAGCGGAGACAGAGGTGAGACGCACAGGAAGGCTCCTGCGTAACGCCGACTGACAACAGAACTCTGGCGCCTGTTTCCACGGCACCCTGCTCTTCCCGCTCATCTTCCTCCCCAACCCCCCACACCGTGGCCTTCCCTCAGGCAGGAAGTCTCGAGCGGGCCGTGAGAGATCAGTTCGCTGCCAGCTAGCATCTCGCTAGGGTCAGGCCCTCAGAGAGCCGAAGGTGACCACTCAAACCGCCCCCCCCCCAAAAAAAAACCCCCACGCTTTGATCTCCGCTCGCCTCTCGTACACATCTGCTCCATTCACACTCATGTATGGCAGAACGAAAACAGGAAGAGGCCTGACACTGGGTATTACTCTTCTTCTCAGGGACAGGATAATAAAAGAACAGTGAGGTCAGAGGAGGAAGTCGACAACCTCTTAAATTCAACACGTTATTATTCTGCATGTCAATCCGCTGCACCTGCAGATGTCCAAATGGCCTTAAGAACTTCCCCGGGAGACCGGAGAGCGTCGCACACGGGCGCTACGCACGCGAGGCCTTGGGTGGAACACGCGGCATCACACGGAATCCACGCTAAAGATGAAGGACGGCCGGCGGGAAAGAACCGTGGACAGGAGATGGACTCTTTCCTGCCCGTCAGGACATTTAAGAGACGGCTTTCTTTGACCACTCCCCCCTTTCTGACTGTTCCATCAGGAAGCACAAAACCACGAGAGTGTTTGGCGAGGACTCATCAGCCATAGCCGTGTCAAACCTGCTCTTGAGCCCCAGGGACTTCTGCCATGAGCTCTGGAACACTAACCGTATCAATGAGTTTGAAGTGTGAAAAAGTACTTCCTCGCATGGGAAAAAACATGATCTAATGTCTACATATGGCCTATTGTTCAGAACTCAACCTTAAATAGTACCCTACACACACACACACACACACACACAGGTAGACTCACCCTATAGTTCAGAACTCAACCTTAAATAGTGTCCACAATCCACTTCCTTAAAACATTTTAAAATAAAAACCTTAATAAATGCCCCTCGACTCTCCTCTTGCTAGACTGAAGAGAGTAAGCATCTCCACGACTATAATCTAACATCTAAGCTAAATTGACAATGGAACTAGTCTTGTTGCTCCACTCTATACTTTCCTGAAAGGTTGTACATTATATCCTCATTGTTAGGTGCCCAGAACTGGACACTGCACCCTAAAATTATTCTGATGAACGCATTGAAAAAACATTTTTTGCTATGTCACCATCCTGTTTTTCATTTTTTGTATTTTGCGAAAAATGTTGAGATCCAGATTGAGTTGGATCAACTATTACCTTTTATCAACAAGTCCCTTTTCAAAAACAAATTCAGAACTACCCACAAAATAATCACAGTCTTAAACCCTGTTATTTCCCACAAGCAGAGCCTCACATTTGAGAGGTCTCTGCAGAATTATGGACTCGTATCTTCTTGAATTATCTTAGTCAATTTCAAACCCTTTTTGAAAGACACTGAGGTTTCAGACACTCGTACATAAAACTCTTTTGTTTGCGATGACTATCACAGTAATTTAAAAGTAAGCAATAGCACAAGAAGTCCAAAAGCGAAATGCTCCAAATATGCTGTGGGACTCCAGGCCTTGATAAGTATAATGCACACAAACACACCTCTGTCCAGCAGCAGAAACTCCAAACAAACATTCACTCAGATATTAATAAACCTCCATATTCCTCCCTGCACGTCAGGTCTTGCACAATCCCTATTGATTATATTCACTTGCATTTGATGGCGGCTGCAGTTGTTTGGCGGATTTGTTTATTAGAAGGCAGCTTGAAGCTTTCAGGAGTGTGGAGGCCAGAAGGCAAGAGACTGTGTGTGTGTGATTCCCGCTGACAGTCTGACTGCAGTGAATACCTCCCCACGGGCAGTGCCTTTCGTTTGGGCTGAATTAGCTCTCACCGCGGCAGACTCTCCACAGGGAGAATGAGGGGGAGACGTGTGACATATGACCCCTGTGTGTACAATTACACACGGAGAAAGAGGAGACACCAACGGGCGCAGACACATGTGCACAAACACACACACACACACACACACCCACAAACATACGCACATGCACACACACACTAACACACACACATTTTTGTTCATCCACTTTCAGGAATGGCACCCATAACATGTTCCCATACCAGTGTGACAGGAGAGCAGATATCAGCACTGCCAGGGGCAACCTAACACTCAAAACTACTCTACTCTACACATTTCCTCTTTCCTTCTTTTTCTGGTGTATTTTGGAGCTGGGGCTTTAACCACAAAATGTTCCATTCTCAGCTGTTTCTCTCTGCTGGAGCCCCTTCACCTGAAAGGCATCAGTAAATATCTGCTTGTATGAACGGTCAATGTGTGAAACGCAAGCTATGACTGTTAATCTGGATAAGAGCATCGGCAAAGCAAGTAAAAAAAAAAAAAAAAAAAAAAAAAAAAAGGATTTGCAGTTCAATGATGGTTTTGGGGCAGCTCTCTACTCACCGGCCTCTATAATCTTGCAGCCTAAATGCTTAAAGCGAGACGATAGGAGGTGGGTTTAAGCTAGGCAGTTGAAAACACAGACACAATAGCAGGTGGGGTAAGATAGGAAGTGTTTCCTAGGTTACCATCTGCGTGGGCGGGTGCAGGTGGCAATTGCCCGTTTCAGGTAATAAGGGCATCCTCCACCTGAGGCTCAGAATATCGGGGCTCTAAATTATGTCACAATACTGCTTTTGCAGCATCCACAGAGGTGGTGATGTCACAATGCTATTACTGCAACATCCACAGAGGTGGTGATGTCACAATGCTATTACTGCAACATCCACAGAGGTGGTGATGTCACAATACTTTTATTGCAGCATCCACAGAGGCAGTGCGGGTCCAGCGTAAAAACCATAGATATAGAACCATAGATGTGACATATGTCCTAGTTAGTGGCACAATTTTTGAGACCATATCCAGGTAAGATGGTGGCTAGTAACCATGGTTCTATATCAATGAGCCAATCATCAGCTATCTGGTTTCTGAGACCCGATTATGACATCACAGTGGGTTAGAATGTACATGACACTTTTGCCACAGGTTCCTATTATAGCTGGCTAGGAACTGTACCCAGGTAAGATGTTCCATTTCAGAATTCCAAATTACTATTTCATTACATGATATGTCACGTCTATGGTTCTATATCTATGGTAAAAACACTTTCAGTCTATGCGGGAGCCTCGGAATTCTGTGAGCCCACCAGAATCGGGCGCGCCGATCTTTCCCGCTTGCCTCGCTCAGCGGAGGGAGAGGACAGTGAGAGGAGAGGAGAGGAGAGGAGGCCGACTCTCCTGGGAAGAGGAAACTGGCTTCAGGGCTTCAGGTGAAGATCCAGGGTGTGCGGTGATCACAGGAAGAGAGACAGCCGCAGAAGCGCGGCGGGGCATAGCTGCCGGGCACGGCCGCCGGTACTCAGGTCTAATCCACGGAGAGGGGGGGGGGGGGGGGGGGGGGGGGGGAGACCAGAGGCGCATCGCGGTAATATATTAGGAAAGGCTCTGAGGGAATAGCCAGGAGACATCTTCTTTTTTTCTCTTTAACTGTCACACACAGGCAGGTCTACTACTTTACCACACATACTGAGGGTTTACCTGTCAGCTAGCAAACATTATTCTCCCTGCCGGCTTCCTCCTCTCTCCATTAATCTGTCTAAGGGCACACTCTGTCTACTTCCTCCTCTCTCCATTACTCTGTGTAAGGGCACACTCTGTCTACTTCCTCCTCTCTCCATTACTCTGTGTAAGGGCACACTCTGTCTACTTCCTCCTCTCTCCATTACTCTGTGTAAGGGCACACTCTGTCTACTTCCTCCTCTCTCCATTACTCTGTCTAAGGGCACACTCTGCCTGCTTCCTCCTCTCTCCATTACTCTGTGTAAGGGCACACTCTGTCTACTTCCTGTTCTCTCCATTACTCTGTCTAAGGGCACACTCTGTCTACTTCCTGTTCTCTCCATTACTCTGTCTAAGGTCACACTCTGCCTGCTGCCTCCTCTCCCCATTAATCTGTGTAAGGGCACACTCTGTCTACTTCCTCCTCTCTCCATTACTCTGTGTAAGGGCACACTCTGTCTACTTCCTCCTCTCTCCATTACTCTGTGTAAGGGCACACTCTGTCTACTTCCTCCTCTCTCCATTACTCTGTGTAAGGGCACACTCTGTCTACTTCCTGTTCTCTCCATTACTCTGTCTAAGGGCACACTCTGCCTGCTGCCTCCTCTCCCCATTAATCTGTGTAAGGGCACATTGTGAATACACACACTACCACAAACAGCCGGAGAATGGATGAGGGGGGGGGGGCGCAGCCAGTGGGGAATCCAGCTTTGCCACTAAGTTCACACGGCAGACAGACTCGTCTGCAGAACGGATAAGGAGGCGGATGAGGAATTAGGGAGGAGATTTGCGACGAAAGCCGCGGTGGGACGTCCGACTCCGAGGGGCCATCTGTCCTGTTCACTCTGCCCCACCCCCCCCCAAAAAGTCACTCAGAGAACCCCTGCACCCCAGGGTGGATTGGGGGGTGAAGTAAACCTGGGGCTCGGGAGTTTGAGTGACAGCAGGATGTGGAAGACGGAGTGAGTCCCTGATTCCTGCCCCCCCTCCATATAGACGCACCCCAAGGGCAGGAGAAGCACACTCCCCATTCTCACAGTAGCTCTTCTGTCCTCTCGCTCTCTCTCTCTCACCAGGGGTCAGAGGTCATTTATTCCCATGAAGCATCAGTGGTAACATATGGGTCTGTTTGCTCATTTCTTTTACCACTGATATCGATCTCCCTTTGCGCAGTTCTGAGCTGAATCACACTGAAATGAGTGCTATGGAGGTGGGCGTAGGACTGTGGGCGATTCGATTTTACCTGACGAGAGGAGGGGTGGCCTCGTTCCAGTCTGCAGCTCGCGTTCAGCCCGGTCGAGGGGGCCTGAATTATTTACGGCGCGCCTCCCGTGTTTGTGTCTGAAAAGTGTGGCGGATGATGAAAAAATAACGACCCACTTGGCCTCCACGTGACAGACAGATGTCACGCACAGACACACGGAGGGGCAGCGTCTGTACTGATGATGAATAATGACAGGTCTCCTCCCCATGGGAATGAATGGAGGAACAGGGCAGAGAATCTCCATCCACTCTAAAGGATATTTATGTGATGTTGCGACGAAGCATGAAAACCAACCGCGTGACACAATTCGTTTTTTTCTGTTCTGGCTATGTGAGGGGGGGCATGGGTGTTGAGCTTGGTTTGGGGTGGAATCGCAGTATGGATCTGGGACTAGGGGGGGGTTAATGGGTGGTGGGGGTCAGGTGTAGCGAGTACACACTCAAGTTATGCCTTCATTTTTTTCCCCCTTCTGCTGCTCTTTTGAGCAGGTTTTAAAAAAAATGTTTATGATACCTGAGAGACATGCGGTCAACCACCACAGTTCTGCTCAATACATTATTCCCTCTCTCGCTCCCTATCCTTCTCTCTCTCTCCCTCTCCCTGCCTCTCTCCCCACCTGTCACCTTCTTTATCCCTCTACCTACCCCCTTCTCTTTCTCTCTCTATCTCTCCATTCCCATCCTCCTTTTCTCTCTCTCCAGATGAATATGTTAACAGAAGCAGTCGCTTCCTCCAGTTGGCTGTGATCCAGTTTGACCTCTCGAGGGGGATCAGGGGCTGCGGAACGTTTTCTTTTTGTCGGGGAGAAAACATATCTACAACAGAAGGTGCACTGGTCAGGGGATTTCTGACACCGATCGACTGAAGACACTCTGACCACACCTCCAGCCCCCTACCCATGATGCACCAGTAAGGCACTTCTCTGCAGCTGTCAGAGCCAGTGATGAGTGGCAGGCACCCCGACGGTGGAGGATCGACTGTGTTGGGAGGGAATAAAAACCTGTGCCGCTGTGTTCTTCCTGCTCACAGAGTACAAGATTTGTGTGGGGAACTGCAGCAAGCAAGGAAGCAAGGAATTTCAATTACCAACAGCGCCAGAGTCTCTTTTTGAGTTTGGGGAGGCCGTGAGTCCGGCTCGCCTTTAAGTAAACAAATGTGCGCTCGCCTGACAGCGTTTACACGAGCGTGGAAAGAGGCAGACGAACATTTGTAAGGTTTTTAAATAAACCGGCTCTCGTACTGTACATTGTAACAATAAGCAGTAGACAACTGTGTTTAAAAGTGTTTACGATGAGGAAGACAACGACCAGTAAAGCGAATGGGAGACACGCATACTGCATACTGCATACTGCATACTGTACGTATATTAAATCACAACCCTGAGGGCATTACAGTCTAGTCCAGGATTACAGTTTTTTTTTATCACGCATTTTTTCAGCATCTGCAGTTAAAGTCGGATTACTGTATTAAAGAATAAAGCTTTATGGAGACTAAACGAGGGACAAATTGATTGAGTTCTTTAATTTTCGCCGGTAATGTCACAGTCGGCACGCAAGGATTCATCAGACCCCTCGGGTTTCTGGGGAGGGAGGGGGGCGTCTACTTCCGCCCCTTTAATGAAGAGGGGGCAGGAATGCTGCACAGGGGGGGCACGGGGGTATTTAGCGGGGAGATCAATCTTCACATGACAGCTTCGCAAACTTCATCTCCCGGGCCCATCAGCTTTTTCCCTTCACCTGCCCTTTCTGTGAGCATTAGTCAAGGGTAATTATTCCCGAAGCCTGTCCCTCCATCCCCGTCCCCATACGCCACACACCTGTTTGACAAAGATAACATTTAGAGTGCTGAGAGAGACAGAGAGCTCTGCCTACATTGAAATGAGTCAGAAAGAGCGCAGTGCGACCTGCTCTCCCCATAACGCCATATTACTGCACGACGCTGTCACACTCCAGACAAGAGCTGTCACTGAGACTACATGGCACAATGTGAGAGAGCCAGGCCTAAAAGGGCCAGCGTGGAGTAAACGCAGAAAGACCCTGACAGGAGAGAAACTAAAAAATAACCACAGAAACAATTAACCGGCATGAATATTAAGCATTCCTCTCTACGAGATTGACTTGAAATATTTTAGAATTCCTGTCAAAACTTTGCCCACTTCGGCAAATATATTTCCTATTTTTTCCCTTTTTCCTCAGAATACAATATTTGGAAGGAAAAAAAATATGAGGCTATTGATTTATTTTTTTTCCCTTCAGTGGTCGATCGAGGCAGACTGAGTTTTTAGAGATTGGTTGGTAAGAGGGAGGGAAAAAGAGAGAGAGGGAGCGAACTTTAGCTCTCTCCCTTAGCTCAGCTCAAATGCATCAGCGAAAAGCTACAGATACAGAAGCTGAACGTGACGGGCCTTCTTAAACAGCTGCGTCCACCGGAGACGCGGTGAGATGCTGTCCGCGCTCTGATTTAGTGAAGTGTGGGACAGGGCCGCTTTAACCGCTCTTGTCTTCCTGCTCAGCCGAGCGTGAGACCGATGAGTCACAGCGCACCCCGCCCCCCTGGCACCTACCTTCCCTGGCCACCGCGTGACCCCGCCCCCCGCCAGAGTCCGGGAACGCCGCAATGCCCTCAAACGCTGACTCCGCCATCCCCTGCTGACATCACCGCCCCAACGCAACCCGCCAACCCCGTCCCAGCATCCTCTGCTCATCGAGATGCCCGCCATTCTCCCTCCCTCGCCCAGATGTCGCGCGTCCAGACCTTGGCAGCTCGCAAAAACAGGAAGCGGCGAAGCACCTGCCGCACACCGCAGGAAGAAGAGCGCGGGGGTGGGGGGGGCTGCTCCCCTCCCCCCCTGAGACGTCCCATCCGTCCTCACAGTGTATACGCCCCCGTCCCGTCCCCCGCCGCCGTCCCCCGCCCCCATCTCGCTCTCGCCAGATCAGCACTTTCAGCTCGGAGCAGAGGAACAACCTTCACCCGCGCGCACGACCCATAAATATCTCAGATGGGCTTGACTGATACAGGACGACATCTCTCTCTATTCTCCTGTCAGGTCCCATACATCTAAAGAAAAACACCTCACTAAGGTGTATTGAGAACGGATTTCCAATCCAATTCTTTTATATAAAATATAAAATGTCAGCATTAAGGGTCTGAAAACCTCTGGAACCATGTGACATATCCAAAGGTTAAAGCACAGACCTTTTCCTTCCTGTATATATATTCAGTTAAGTGCACAAGCATTCGGACAGTGACCATTTTTGTTCTGGCCCTGTACACCTGACCAGCACGTTGAATTTGAAATAAAACAATGAATGTTTTTGCATCCATATCGGGAGAGGAGGATCCGTGTAGGAGTTGCAGCACCTCCATAACATAGTCTCCCCATTTTACGGGAGCAAAAGTAATTGGACAATTGACTGCTCGGCTGATTCCTGGCCTGCTGTGTGTATTTGCATCAGTAGTTCATGCACAATAAAGTTAACAAAGGGTCTAGAATTGATTCTAGGTGTGGAATTTGAATTTGGAATCTGTTGCTGTTTTGTCTCTCAACATGAGGGCCAAATAGGTATCAATACCAGTAAAGCAGGCCATCATGAAGAACCAAAAATTTGAGACAGCCGAAACATTGGGTGTGTCAAAATCAATATATATGCAGTGGATAAACAAGCATGATTCATATGTGTCTTCCATGGCAATCTGTATTAATGTAAAAAAAATCTGGGCTCTAATAAAAAAACAGCCTCATTAATACAGTGGGCTTATGGAGGTTGAACCTTAAAGCTGAATTTATTGTGAGATTAACAGACAGACAGCCCTTCTCAGCAGGGAGTCAGAGTAAAGGCATTAACCAAGCCCCTCCTGTCACGTGAGCACCAGTTGGTCAGGGGGTTTAAAATTCCCAGTAGTTGTTTTTCTAAAACAAATCAGACCCCCCGCCCCTACCCGGCTGCATTTATCCCGTTCTCCCCCAGAAGCGATCAGGTCTGCGGGTCATTTCTGGCTTTAATGGAGATGGAGAAGATTAGGGGGCTGTGACACAGTGCACCCCCCTGTGGAGGTCACTGTCCCTTTTATCACATCATTGATTCCAGCCCCTCCCACTCACTCTTTCTCTTCCCGATCCCAACCTCCTTTCCCCTCTCCTCTATGTTCCACGCCTCTGTTTCCCTCCTGGCCGCAGAGCGGAGGTTTGTGGGAAAAACAGGGGTCTCCCCCCGGCGCCTCGGAGCAAGAGGAGGAGCCGCCGTAAATCTCCCAGCAGTCCCGGTGGCAGTCACCGCGTCGGAACGTGACTCCGTGTAACGGCCCAGCGCACAAACACGCATGTAAAGAACTGACTGCGAAACCAAGATGAGACGCTGATGGAAAAACCACGAGGCCAGACCCTCCCCCAAACCCCCCCAAACCCCCCCTCCCAGGGTCTGCTCATGGCTCTATTACCACACCAGGTCTGAGAGACGAGCCCCAGACTGGATCCCACGCCCCCTGTGTGTGTACAGGCCAGCCAGTACAGGTGACCATGACAGGCTAAGCACAGCCATGATGAATGGCACAGGTAGATAAGAGAACACAAAGGACCTTTTTGTTTCCTGCAGAAAGGTTACCTCCCGTCCCCTGTCCCTGTTAGCGCCCCCCCCCCCCCCCCCCCCCCCACACACACACACACCCTGCCCCGGTTCCTACCTTGTGGTTTTTGCCGTGTCGGTAGATCATCCAGTCTTCCCCGTTGGTGCTGACCTCCAGCTTGAAGGTGGTGACGAAGTAGGACTTCTGCGTCTCCTTGGAGATGGCGCCCTGGGTAGCGATTCCTGTCAGGACCTTTAGGAAGTTCAGATCCACCTGAGAAAGAAAGAGAGAGAGAGAGAGGGAGAGAGAGAGGGAGAGAGAAAGGGTAGAGGAGAAAAAAAAAAATGAAGAAATTAAAACAACCACTCAGTGAGAGATGACTCCATTTCCCATCAGCAGCGTTGACTGGGAAGCAGACTTCAGTGAGAGATGACCCTGACACCATCAATCCATATTAGTGACCCTAAAGTTCATTATAAGCTTCTCCCAGGCAATACAGACAATCAGATAATCAGCTCCATGTGTCATCTCCAGTATTAGACAGGGTGGAGATAGTGGAGTTTAACTGGCCTTCCAGTGACAGCCCAGAGGGAGAGCTCTGCTCTAAATCTCTGTTTGTCTGGTGTGTCATATAAACGTGGAGGTGAAAACATACAGCCCTTGGTATTTCTCAGAGAGACAGGTGCACCACTTATAGACCTCCCCCCCCCACCAAACTCACACACACACAGACATACACACACACACACACACACACACGAAGGGGCACGAAAGGCACCTCGACATAAAAATCAATAGTACAGAAAACTGCTGCTAACTATTTATTCCCCGGAAAAGAGCCTCATCAATCAAATGGCGGTTACCATCAGTGCGGCCCTGCTGCATCGGCAGGCCGCGCCCGCAGAAGAGAGCGCGGAGGACAGATCGGGTCGCCCCGCATCAGCAGGCCACGCCCGGGTGAATAGAGCGCGGAGGAGAGAAACGGCCGCTTTCTTCCAGCCACGCAAGGCAGAGTGCTCAGCGGAGGGTTCTAGTCTCTCTCTCTCTCTCTCTCTCTCTCTCTCTCTCTCTCTCTCTCTCTCTTTCTCTCTGTCCATGATGGATGGATAGCAGTGCACAGAGCAGAGGAGGGGAGGAGTGGAGAGCGGAGAGCAAAGAAGAAATCCTGAATTCTGAGTATCCCCCAGATCCAGGAACATAATTGACTGTGAGAAGCCTGTGTCTGTCTCTGGCAGAGTGAGACGTCTTATCTACAGGCCAATGTGCGCTTAGGCCAAAGTGTTTCTCTATTGCTGGGGCCTACAGAATGCACTACACAAAGGATGAATGAACGAATGCGTGCACACACAAACACACGCACGCGCACACGCACACACATACACACGCACGCGCACACGGTCACACGCACACACGGTCACACGCACACAGTCACACGCACACATGCACGCTCGCGCGCGCTCACGCACATGGTCACACGCACACAGTCACACGGTCACATGCACACACGCACATGGTCACACGCACGCACGCACACGCACACACGCACGCACACACGCACACACGCACACACACGGTCACACTAAGTAGGCTAAAGGGTTAGAGCCATGGCATTCTGGTATGTACGGCAGCTGCTTGTGAAGATGGTGCCATCGGCATCTCAGCCAGTGGAGTGGGGGGGGTGGAGGTGCGCTGCGATACGAGGGGGCCCCTCTCCTAGGCGCTAACACGGGACAACAGCTGGGCCCCCAGCAGGCATGCTGGGACCGCGGAGGCCCTGACCGGACGATCTGGAAAAACGCACAAATAGGACCCGGCCACGAGGTATCGGGCAGTGAAGGTAACGTGGAGACAATTCCTCTGTTGTTGCCTTCAATGCGCCTTGTGACAGCCGCTTCCTGACGGACCCGAGCGGAGACCCACAGTGCAGCGCTCTTAGAAGCCTTTCGTAAATTGAGGCGGACAGGTTCACACCAGACTGTCTGCATGTAGGCACCGCTGGGGGTATTCGCCTGGGAGAAACGCTCTCCCTGGGCTCCCTCCGCTGGGTAACACCCCCCACCACCCAACACCCGCAGCCGAACGCTGTCCATTCGTCTAAACTCTCTGCTATGCCCCATACTGCATTTCAGCTTCATATCGAGAGAGCCCAGAGCCTCTACAATTCCCTACCATGAGCTGCTCAAAAGCCCTTTGTCATTACATTGCATTCCACTTCCTCCGTATTTAAACGCTGGTACATTGTCATGCAACATGGCGTTGTTTCGATCGGGTTTTTGTTGGAGATTTCCGTTTTGTGTGCATTTCTTGCTCTCCTTCTCAGTCCATGAGAGCCTGTCATTAGCATTGGGACCACCAGCCTGCCATCAGCGAAATTGTGGCTGGTAAGATTTTCTACTCTAGCAGCCACTTTGGCCGGTAACCACCCAGGTTGTGTTAGATTGTAAAAGCTAATGTGGCTGGTAGAATGTTGAAAATGGCTGGTGGTTTTTAGAATCCACAAGCTACTCTGGCCAATGGGTGAAAGAGTTTCATTTAATGCCTGGATTGGGGCTGCAGTTGATGGGCATAATAGAGGGTCATGGATTGATGGGAGGGTCTCGGGTCTCGGGTCTCAGGTGGGCGTGGCCTACCTGGAGGTACTCCTTGTTGCTGTCCTCGCTTGGGGTCCAGCCGTTGTCGTCGTTGTTGAGCCGTGCCTGACGCGGGGACCAGCGGCCGTCGTAGAAGGACGAGGAGGCCGAAATCTGGTCGTCCGAGATCCTGCCGAACTCCATGCCAAAGGCACCGCTGCAGTGGAAGGCTGAGAGAGGATAGAGACGAGAATGTAATTGCTGAACATTACTGACAGTTTTTAAATAAAGAGAGAGAGAGAGAGAGAGAGAAGAAGAAGAGAAGGGGGAGTACTCACTGTCACGGACTTCCTTGTGTGTCATGTTGTAGCGAGCAGAGAAGCCATCTTTGGCCACGGCCATATCCGTGTGGAACGTGAGCGACAGGAGGCCCGTGGAGGACTGGATTTCAGGAGGGATCTTAGTGCCACAGTAGCGTCCAATCAGAGGCCCCACTGCCAACACAAAGAGCGCCACACCTCACAACTCAAAATGAAACTTAGAGTGAGCCTCTGTGGCAAATCTCAGTGAACTTTACAAGTGAACCATAGAATAAACCATAGAGTGAACCTAGGAATGAACCTCAGGGCAAATCTCACAGTGAACTTCAAGAGTGAACCACAGAATAAACCCTAGAGTGAACCTCGGAACGAACCTCAGGGGAAACCCCAGAAGAAACACCACATTGTGGACGCTCTCGCCCAATCCGCTAAATCAGCTCCAGGCCTGCACTTCTAGAAGATGAATCCTCGCTCAGTCGCTAACTACCCTACGAGTCTGGCCTCTAACAGGATAAGTCCTCACTTAGAAACAGACTGCAGCTCAGACACCAGTGTTTCAATGGGACCAAACGCTCATTTTTCTCAGCGGTGAGACATGACAAGTGGTTGGGTCTTAATAATAACCTGTGCGCTTCCCATTGGACTCGCCCCACACGCCCAGCTCGGTGGATTAGACACGCTCTCCTGGAGCTCTCCTGATTGATGCCTTTGGCTTTAGACACTTTTTTATGTGTTTGTTTGTCTGATTTAAGATTGGGTGGCCAGGTTCCGGGGGGGGCGGGCCGGGCTTCACGGTGTTATACGTTCCTCTGCATCTCTCAGCCTCTCACCGACGCTAAAGAAGGGATGAAATAGCCAGCGATCGATCACAAACATTGATTTTTGTCTTCTTTCGCAGAGTGGAGGGTACTTGAGGCTCTTGAGCAATGGCAGAAATAACTGTCTTTATTGACGGCATTCGAAGGTTCGCATATATCAAGACACAGCCCGGAGATAAAAAGAGGAAAGCCCCATAAAACATGTTCCAGGGCCTTCTTTCTCTCGGGACTTCCTGTTTTTATTTCAAAGGGATATTTCTATATCCCCCGCATTATGTAACTCCGTCGATGGTCTCGTTCTTCCAACACATCTGTCAGCGCCGTTCGGACAGAGCTATACATACATTCCCCCATTTTCCATCTGCAATTCCTTTTCTCTCAGGAAACACAAAGGAATGACTTCCTCGGATGAAGACGGAGAGAACCACCGCAAACGCCATGGGAGAGATCGACTATTGTAATAAAACGCCAAAAAAAACAATGCCGCGGAAAACTCAAGGCTTCCAGATTACATCATATATTCTCTGCATAAAAAGGGCACATACTGAGGTAAAAAGCCTTTCCTGAACTTTGGAAGGGCGCTGACAAAGAGAGAGAGAGAGAGAAGAGGGGAGAGAGAGGAGAGGGAGAGAGGGGAAAGAGAGAGAGAGGGACAGAGAAGGTGAGAGAGAGAGAGAGAGAGAGAGAGAAGAGGGGAGAGAGAGGAGAGGGAGAGAGGGGAAAGAGAGAGAGAGGGACAGAGAAGGTGAGAGAGAGAGAGAGAGAGAGAGAAGAGGGGAGAGAGAGGAGAGGGAGAGAGGGGAAAGAGAGAGAGAGGGACAGAGAAAGTGAGAGGGAGAGAAAGAGAGGGGAGAGAGAGGAGAGGGAGAGAGGGGAAAGAGAGAGAGAGGGACAGAGAAAGTGAGAGGGAGAGAAAGAGAGGGAAAGGGAGGGAGAGGGAGTGAGAGAGAAAGAGAGGGAGAAAGACAGAGGGGGTAGAGAAAGAGAAAGAGTATGAAGAGAGAGAGAGAGAGAGAGAGAGAGAGAGAGAGAGAGTGGCATTGAGACGCTGGTTATGAGCTCTGTTGGGAAAGAGCGCACTCTCAACAAACAGCTTTATTTTGACAGATGCGGGCGAGAGCGCTTTACTATGCTCTTTAGCAGACGAGGATTAAGTCCCTCTGCCTTATTATTCACGGCCTATTTTTACTCCGTGATAAAGGTTAAAGCCGCCACCGCCGCCGCCCGCCCACTCGCCTCTTCCACCAGGCCTCTTCGGAATAATACGGGAGCCATGGCTTTATGGCCAGATAAGAGACCTTTTTGGCCATGCTTTCATCTTCCGGCGAAACCGCAACAAAAATAGCGGTAACAAAAGAGTCTGGGGCTCTGAGCTGGGTGAGGCCGCTACGGTGGGCTGGGTCCTGGTTACCGCTAACTCGCCGTATGTTCACAGCGTCATCGGTAGATCGATGTTCTGTAGATGGCCGCCAAACTTACCAAAGAGGTACTTTTAACCCTTATAAGGTGTAAGATCACTAATATGTGATTAGATTATTGTTCTTAACTGAGCATTCTAATGCTGATGTCACAATCACTGCCGGTGATTGAAAGCAATGGAGTTCTAGAACAGTGACTTAGAGAATTCTGCAAAAAACATCCCAAAAAAAACATACTCTTCAAAGGGTTAATAGGCTTTAGTAGAATTGTAGACGTCTCTAAAGAGTTCTAGAACTCTCCAATGCCTTTGGGGAACGGAGGCGAAAGATTGTGAGAGACAATGCCCCTGTCTGATATGACTGCATAACAGCTCCGTTTGTTTCATAACACCATAAAATATTATTGAGCCTTGTTCAAATGAAGAACAAAGATGGAATTTTAATGAGTACGATATTCTGGGTTTATGAAAACTGAAAACATTTGTGGTTGATTAAGGAACGGCAGACTCACCCTGCGGCAAGCCGTCCCACACTTCCAGCCAGTCGTACTTGCAGTCCCCCTCTCCGACCATCAGGGGGTCGTTCTCCAGGTCGAAGGTGAGGAAGGAGAGGGTGACGTCCATGCGGGGAGCCACGATGATGATGAAGGTGCAGTCCAGGTTGTGGGGGTACTTGTCGGGGAAGCCGGGGGACTCGATCACTCCCGAAAGACTGGTGAAGTTCCGGGAGCAGAAGTCGGAACCTGGGTAACCAAACACACATGACACATGTTGGTTATGAGACAGGAAGGGAGAGACGTATGCCATTAAGGTGTAAGATCACAAATACAGTATGTGATTAGAATGTTCTTAACTGAATGTGATTGATGTAACAATCACTACTGGCATTTGAAAGTAATTGAGTTCTGGAACACCAACTTAGAATTTTGAGAAAAAAAAACATTCCAAAAAACCTTTTAAAGGGACACAGAATGTGAAAATACACGCTGTGGCGGTGCCACACGGCGAGCTGCTTGCAGAGAGCCGCGATGCGCGGGGGGATATTCCAGCGGCAGGCCCATCAATCTGGGCAGGTCTGGGACTAAACGAGGGCAGAAGCTAACGGTCTATGCCGATACGCTAACGATAGCAGCACACGGGGTGAGAGGTTTCCGGGGAAAACACGGGGGGGCCCTGCAGTTGTGGGAATAGGGGGGTCACAGGGGCGTGGTGCGGTGGGGGGGGGGGGAGTGGCACCCGCACAGCGGTGTGATACCTGGACTGGGGGGGTGGGAAGGCATGCTGTTCTTCTTACGCACGTTAACGATGAGAAACATTACCCTAACGGCAGCGCTGTGCTCTCAAAGGCGGCAGAGCGTACGTGACAGCGCGTCGGCAGAGCAAATGGCGTTAATGTTCATTACATGACATTTAAAACCGTCTCAGAAACAAACATTATTTTCCCCTTTTAGAAAACGCATTTGGAATGCTCTGCATAATTTACTGAGCTCATGTGGCTTGGCTTTTGGCACGATGCAAACTCCTCCATGCTGAGTGGTAGGGGCATAATTATGAATAAAGAATAGTAATATCTGGGATATTTCATGGGTGGCACGGTGGTGCAGTGGATAGCACTGTCCAGGAGAGTCTAAATTGCCCATAGGTATGAGTGTGTGAGTGAATGGTGTGTGTGCCCTGCGATGGATTGGCGACCTGTCCAGGGTATATTCCTGCCTCTCGCTCAATGCATGCTGGGATAGGCTGCAGCCCAATCTAACCCTGACCAGGGATAAGCGGGTTAGATAAAAGATAGATGGGGTATTTAATTTGCACTAAAGAATCATGGGTAAGCACAGTTCAAAGAGAAATGACCCTGATTTATATCAAGTTCTCCATGAGGTTTATAGCGGATCTGTTTTTGCTGTTTCACACCGCCTGGCACAGTGATATCAGCAGGGCGTCGCCATAAAATCCCCGGAGATCATGCAAGGGCAAGATAGGAAGGTTCCACTGAATATTTCGGCAGTGCTTGGAAGTTCACCCCTGAAGATATCAGCACCCGCCCCACGCCCCACGCCCCCCCACCCGCCTCCAGACTCCGCCCCCTCGACGCTTCTGCGAGCCCTTCTCCCCTCCCCTCCCCTCCCCAGCCCTCCCGGAATGGTCGATGGCATTCGAGACAAATCTAAAAACAGGAAACAGGGCGCTAGTCTTCCGCTGACAGACTCTCTATCACTTCCGCAGACTTAGAAGGCGATAAATAATCCCGCAGAGAAGCTCCGGCACGCGGCGTCTGTTTTCTGAGCGCGCGCGGCGGAAACAGGACCGCGGAGCGTCTCATTTCATGTTTTGCCTCCTACGGAGCTCTGCTGCTCTGATTCATATTTCATGCTGTTGTTCGTATTTGGTGAGCAGTTTTATTTATTTTATTTAGTTGACAGCCAAACAATGTGATGCGAGACATGTTCCGCATACAGGCGCTGACAAATCCGATCCGACCAATCTGAAGGCCCAGAGTCCCACGACTCATCAAATATGCAAATGTAGGTAGAGCCAAGCGCTCACCTTGAGCTCCTATTTATGAGTTATGCAGATAGAATCCTGCTCGTTCTCTAATCTGGAGCTTCCACTCCTGTGAGAAAAAACTGTCTGTAGACAGTGATGTAGGAAAAATAGTACCGTTCATTTGCTGAGCACAGCCAACTTTGTGAATACACACACACCACTTCATGAACACAACTACACCCACACACATCTGCATATACACACACACACACACACACACACATGCAGGCACACACCAGCACAGACGTGTCAGCCAGGTAAAGGACAGCTTAATTTTCCCTGGCTGTAGGAATGTCCGCCAGAGAGACAGGGCTGTGTGCTGTTGACAGGGCCTGGAATTGGCAGTGTGAAGGGGGGGGGGGACGGGGGGACGGGGGGGCTGGGGGGGGCAGCCTATACAGGGATCAAAGAACAAACAGCCTTTAATCTTCAACTCTCCCCTCTTAAATAACTTTGATACCTTAACTATTTATACCCCACCTCACCAGCTGTGACCCTCGTTACACCATGTGAGGTCATTAACAGAGGGGCGTGGCCAACCATGCCCTGGCCCCGCCCCCTCCCCCTCCCTCCCCTTCATGCCATAAAGATACTAATGTGATCAGCACATGTTTCGCGCTGGTCTTGTTTTCCCCCCGTTTCCTACGGGCAGTAATGCCCGTACACAAGTAAGCCAAGACCGCCATAAATTTCTAAGAACTATAAATAGGGAAGAGGCTGTGGCCAGTTTGGCGGGCGACAGCGTGACCCCCACCACACGCACCCCCCCTTAAATGAGAGGCCGCTGACCCTAGCGGGGATGACTCTGGGCCTGCAGCAAGAGCAGCAGAGGGGTGCGACAGGGGGGGTCCCGAGAGCTCTGTCTCGCTCACTCAGCATTAACTCTGTCACCCCCCCCCACTGTAAGGGGACCAGTAAAGAGGGGATGTTTCACATTAGACACCCCACCCCCTGCCCGATATTACCTTCCGTCCCGGTGACATGTCACGTCTTCATTACCGCCACCGATACTGAGAAAGAGCAGTGCCTCTCTCTGCCTTCTCATTCTCCCCCCCACGCCCACACACAGATATAAATAAGACGCTACACGTTTCTCTGTGGGGATCAGCGTGAGCGCACAATACAATCCCGTCTTTGTGTAGAAAGCACAGAGCCGCGCACACAGGCATACCGCAAACACCTCCTCCGGCGTGAGTCTCCCGCAGCGCGCCGGTTTCAGCCGCCGTCTGCGAGCGTGTGAGGGGGGGGAGAGAGAGAGGCCGGTTCGGTGCAGATGGCGGGTGAGCGTGTGCGTGTTCGTCTCCCCTCCTCAAGGCCCCGGGTCACGTCGCGGAAAGCAGGTTAAGGCGTCCCGGCTGCGCGCATTAGCCTACTTCTCCGACCGAGCCGTGTGCGCGTGTGTGTGTGTGCGTGCGTGTGCGTGGAGCGACTCGCTTCCCACGCTCTGACCCATCCCAACCCCCCCCCGCCCCATGAGCGCCAGCCGTGAGCGCCAGCCGTGCACGTGCGAGTGCGTGTGCGAGCGCACGCGTGTATGCATGATCGAACTTGCCCCTTTCAGCTTCTGTTGTTACTTCTCATTAGTGCGGCGTTTGTGAACACACCAAAAACATCCCGTCCGGTTCGGCCCCCCTGCAGTGCTGGAGGGAGGGAGGGAGGGGCTTTGTGGTGAGCCGCGATTTGGCGAGAGGCCTTGGCCAATGGGAGGCGCCGTCGCGGGTTGCCGGGTAGAAACGGGAGCCCGGGGCTCACGGCTCACGGGTGAGTGCGCTCTGAAACGAGACGGCGGGGTTCGGCGGGGGTCGTATCGCGTGTGCGGGGCGGGACGGCAACGAACATGGCTGGCGCACAGACTCCTCTGTCTCTCCGCCAAGCCACCTCGCTCCGTGCCCCGCCCCGCCCTCTCTCCTCCCGTAACCAGCTCCGTGCGATTACCTCCACATTTGTGCCCGTCTGCTGCTCTTTCCCAACCACGCGAAGCTTTCACGATTACTATTTTATTTACATGTGTTCTGAAATACCAACATTTACGAGTTGCGCTGGGGCGCTTAAAAAAATAACTGTGACCCCTCTGTCCGCTCCTCCCCGGCATGAGTTGGTAATGTAGAATGGGGGTCACTGAACTCCACGCGTCCCGCTGACACCCACTGACAGGCAGCAGACTGTCCCTGCGTTCATTTCATGGGGGACGCTACGAGGCGGGCCTGGCATTAAAAGTCTATTAAGTGTGAGATAGGAAGGGGCAGTCTTGATAAGGCATTTTATTAGTGGGAGGGCTGGTTCAGGGGAGGCTCTTGGAGGTGTCAGTGGAGCAGCAAGGAGCAGTAAATACCCTGATTGTCCGGATGGCGTCCAGACTGAACAGCCACAGGTTGGGGGTTAGTTGGGAGGGGGGGGGGGGGGTGAGAACAATATCTGGAGGGCAGTTTGAGAGCGAGCCCTAATTGGCTCTTCCTGCCCCAGCCGCCAAAAACACAAATGGAGGGCAGAGCTTGGAATGGAATCTCTTCCTGCAGTAACCGTGGCAACAAGCACAAGTAGGTCACGTGACTGACAGGGGATGGTTGGGGGGTTTAAAATTCAGCGTGACTGGAACCGTGAGGGTCTCGGTAATCAGGCCGAGGCAAAAGGGGGGAGGGCAGCGGAGCCTTCTGATTGGATGGGTGGGTCAGTGGGCGGGGCCATGGAAGAGGAGCGGCCAGAGGTAAAAGCCCCAAGTTCTATCTCCCCTCTTCTCCAAAAATGATTTTAGGGCTACAAAGCTCACCCAGTGGCAGCAGGAGTGGCGTTTCACAGAAACCTACCCCCCCCCTCCCCCCACCCCCACCCACATGGAGGCCTAGCCAAGGACGATAACTTACATAACGGCCCGGGCTCCTGGCCCGGGCCCTGGCCGAGCGACAAGAACACAATTCCCAGAGATATCCAGTGGCGCAACGCGGGTGAAAAAAAAAACAAAAAAACAGGCCATGCCGATTTCCTGTCGGGGAGGAAGGGAAGCATCTGATCCAGTCTTTCTCCGAGCTGTTGGAGAGTCGCTGGGCGGACACACCTCAGGGCTGTGTATTTGTGTAAGATTCTATCTCTGGGAGAGAGCGTGACCCCATCCCCCGAACCCGCCCCCGCCCCACACAGGCAGCCTCCACACCATTACAAATAAACAACACTCTCTGCTCTCTGCAGGCTCCGCTTCTCTCTTCAACTCGTAAACAGCGGTTTTCAGAAATATTTGGCAAGAACCTGGCATGTTAAAACAAACAACGCCGTTTGGGAGAGGATGCAAGAGGGATGAAGCTACATCCCTCACACATTGAAAAAAATGGGGGGGGGGGGGCGGGGGGGCAGATTGCATTCACGTACACATACGTGCCGCGTTCCAAAACTCTCATTATTCCCCTCTCTCTTACACACACACACACACACGCCCACACATACTTTCACTTGCACCCCTAAAGCACAGCAATATCTTGTTAATACCATGGCAACCACATTCATATTCCAAACGGCCTCGTAATTACAGCCTGTTTATGAAAAAAAAATGTAACTCCTCAATATTGTATTTTTTGGGTCTTGTCCACCACGGAACCTGTCTACAGAGCCAGGGTACGGCAGACCACAGGGAAATCAGAGTGACCGTGTTAACCGAGTAACTGTGACATCATTTCCTTCTTCAACAGAAGCTTGTCAGTGGTGATGAGTGGCTCCTTCTCTGCCCCCACAACTCCCTACATCTCCCCATAGCTACTCAGACCTCCTTAAAGCTCCCCATAGCTCCTTACATCTCCCCACACCTCCTTATAACTTTTTTAATTACTTGTCGCTTCTAACTGCTGCACTCTTGTTCTGCCAACCATAAAGCACTTTGAGACTATGTACGCCATACAAAGTCAGCTCTTTGATAATTATTATGATTATGATGAAGATTATTATTATTACTGTGATTATTATTACTGTGTTGTGCCTCCTAGAAGGGAAGGTTTAAAAATGTGCTCAGTAATCCCACATCCCCCCCCCCCCCAAAGAGCTAAGCGCAGACCACCTCAAGTGTTGTGTTTATAGTTCCCCCCCCCCCCCCCCCAATCCCTTCCTGAGACAAGAGTTCAGGCCGCAATTAAACTGGCATTCCAAGAATGCTTTCAAAAAGAGATGAAAAGTGAAAAAAGTGGGATTTTCCCCCCTAGATGTTGTTGATTTCCTTCGCTCTCTCCCTCGCCGTTAATTAGTTTGCGAGCGAGCTGACTGGGCGCCGCCGAAGATGAGGGCGATCACGTGGTGATCGGGGTCGCGCGGGGTCGTCGTTTCCATCAACGAGCTTCCAGAGCCGCAACGTCTCACGGAAATTAGGCTAATGAACCATCTCAGGCACGGGGTCCCGCGTGGCCAATGAAAGCAACCGTTTCATCTCTGTGATCAACAGTTCACACTTATGCTCGCAAGATTCTAGGAGCCGTGTGGAAATAAGAAAAGGAAGTATGTGTTGCCTTGCTTCCTGTATGGACTGACTGACGGGGTGGGGACATTCTCTGTGTCACGAGGGCTGGTGGTGAGGACTACTCTAACACCAACTTCCTGCCACTTTGCTCTCCACACAGCTCTATTAAGCACATTAAATTAACTTATAAAAGTGTCCACATATGTTTATATTTCTACACCACCGCCCCGTCAAAAAAGCTAACAAGGTCAGCTAAACTAAATAAACGTAAATGCTAACAGCAAAAAGGTGGGACCCCTAAAATTGCCTTTCAATTACACTTAAGCACACACACAGACAGATAGATAGCCTTATTGTAAAACCGGCTTCAAATTTAGACGGCATTTCTCATGACGTGATATGATGTACAGACCCCCCCCCCCAGCTTGATAACAGGGCGGAGCTCACTCACTCACCTGTCTTGAAGATCTCGTAGCGCAGCGAGAAGCCAGCCCCCTGGTGGGCGTAGTCAGAGATGAACTTGATGTGAAGCACAGGTCCGGAGGAGATGATGGCAGGTGGAGCGATGTTGCTGCAGTGCTTCCCCAGCAGGTCGGCGCCGTCCAAGTTTCCATCCCGTATCTCGATGAAGTCGTACCTGGGACCACAGAGAAAGAGAGATGAGGATGTTACCGGGAACGCTGGGGAGAAGAGACAGGGGCCGAGTCCAAAGTCAGCGCACTTGCCTACTACTGAGTATGCTAGTTGAGTATACTTTTTAAAAAAAGCTGTTCAGTACGCAACAATTCTGAACGTTGAGTGTTCTTAATATCCCCGGATGATATACTTATTTCCCTGTTGTTGCTGATAATAGTATGTAGGATATTATTTGCATACTGCATGTCACTAAACAGTATACAGTAAGCAGTATACAGTATGCTAGTACACAGTACAAAAAACGCAGTAGATAGGGCTCTGATTCGGGCACAGACAGGGCGGGCAGGGAGCGGAGTCAGAGGATTAATCGGTCTAATTCCGGCCAACGCGACCTTTGACCTCGGCTGACCCACAACCACTCCCTCAGAACAGAGATGCATTCCTTTCCTGACAGTTCAGAGGGAAGGTTAGAGCCGAGACCAAGCTCACCTGCTGCCATATTCACCAAACTCTGAATGTAGTTACACGTCTAAAGAAACTCGAGGGTTTTCAAGACCAGGCTTGATACGGTGCTAGATACTAGTATCTAGTTTGTAGGTAAACAGTGAGCACTAGGTACCCTTTAGTGATAAGAAAATGGCGAGCATTGTTGGGCTGAATGGCCTGTTTTCGTCATTTTCGTCAGTTTTGTACACAGAGTGTCTGAACTGTCCTGTCTCAGCCTAGGCCAGCCACCAGTCAGCGCCATAATGAGTTTTCTTTATTTTCTCCAGTTTTTAGTTTCACATTACGAGACGCATCGCCGGAGGAGCTCATTCTCGACGAGACGTCGGTCAGAGTGAGTCTGATCTCAATTAAGCGTGAAACAAACACATCCGCTTCGAACATCTAGCGCTTTATACCTGATTATAGAAAACTAGTGAATTAAAAAAATAATAATAATACAAAAGACACCTTCACACTAATGACAAGAAAAATTTAAAAATGCAACATCACTGCTCACAATGAACAGTGAATGGAGGCTATAGCTGTTTTCATCGCCTCCTTGAGAAAACTGGAATGAAAGCCGTAGTCATAATACAGAGAAAGAAAGAAAAAAACCCCCAAACGATTAAAGACTCTAGAATCCAATAAACAGATACAAAGTGGCCACACTATCACTTTCTGGCTGCCCTGAGCCGAGAGCGAAAATGATTGATCGCGGATCGCAACACCTGACTGCCCGATCTGGCTCATTTAACCCCGGTGTAAGCCCCTCCCCTCTACAGACAGCCTCAGACTGAGATCATCTCACACAGAGGAGCTTCACTGTTCCGCAATCGGCTCCATCTCTGGGGCCATACGCCGAAACCGCTGCCCCAGCGCAGTCAGGGACCCCTTACACCCGCTGGAGCCCCCTTACACCCACTGAAGCCCCCTTACACCCGCTGGAGCCCCCATACACCCGCTGGAGCCTCCATAGACCCACTGGAGCCCCCTTCCAGGGATTTTAATGGAGGGGTTTGGGGGGTGCTTTGTGCTGAAACGCCCAGTTCTGGCAGGGTGCAGCGAGACCTTACAAACTGAGAGTCTGACAAGTGGAAGACGGGGGAACGGGCACAATCTGCTCGCACAACGAATGCGCTCTCTCTCCCTACTCCCGATACCGCTTTGCAGCGTGGGATATGTTCACAAACCTGGCACAGGCAAACCATTCCCAGACTCCCCAATGTGCCTGCCATCATGCGCCAATTCTTAATTATTATTTTCTTTCTTTTTTTTTGGGAAAATGTGTTTATGAGTTTATTTATTAATAAATGAATCGTGCGTTAAGACACCCTGCAACCACAGCGCATTCATGAATTCCACCAATGCGACCCAGCGGCTATTTTCCGCCATTATCGCAGGCCCCTTGCAGTACCACAGGAAGAGAGCTAATGCCAATCGGAGGATCTCTCGACGATGACAACTGGTAGACTGTGGGTGCCTGGGGGCCGGGTGGGCGGAGCTATCACCGCGGTAACCTGAGGAAAACTGGCCGATTTAAGCCGTGCCCCCCCCCACCCCCATCCCCCCTTGCCCTCCTGTGGGACAGGGCCAACTGTGTCCCCTCTGCTGTGTTCTCCCAGGCACAGATGGCAAACCCACAGTACGCACCGGGCTAGGCTAGGGGGGCGGAGACTGGACTCATAGCGGGAGCTTACGCTATTACCGACTCAAACCCTATTTTGATAGAATAAACCCTTTGGTTGGAAAGAGAAGAGGACGTGATGTTTATTTGCTGGCCTGCTTTGCTGTGTAATGTGCTTGTGTACTGTGGGGGAGGAGGGGGACGCACATAGCTGGCAGCACTGCAGCAGAGGGTGCTGGGAAACAGAGAACCTGACACTGCAGTCGGCCCTATAACCACCCCTACCCCCTCCTCCCCCCCCCCTCACAGTGACAGACTCTAACAGGTGTGTCTCAGGTCCCCCCCCCCCCCGTCCCTCTGCCCCCCGGATGAGGCCCCCTCCTCCTCCACAGAAAGCCCAGTGTACCCCCCGCCCCTCACGAGGACCCAGGTACGCGGAGGCAGACCACCGAAGGCATGTGTATATTTAGACCCGGAGACGCTGCTGAGTTTTTTTCTCCTTCCCTCTCTCTGCTTGGCGGTACATGTCAATCCCACAGGGCCGTTTAACCCCTTTAAGGTGTAAGATCAGAAACATGCGATTAGAATGTTCTTAACTGAACATTCTAACGCTGATGTAACAATAGAGGCCTGTCACCTACGTCACAATTTGGCCAGACACGCCCACTTTTTACGCCAACCACCATCTTGGAGGACCAAATGCCGGTGATCCATAACGTTATGCAAACCAAACTTATAGGCAATCACATTTAATCGGGAGGTTGCTTGATTTTCCTTTATTGCCATCATCGGAATTTGCTTTGCACAATGCTTACAGGTAGCTCAGCAATATACAAAATATACAGTGCACAACATAACGAAACAATTTCTCAGTTTCGGCGGTGTACAGAGACCGCGGCACTGCTTGTATGGAGGAAATTCGTGGAGGTGGAGTTTGTATGTTGGACTGCTTGGTGACACTGGACATCTCGGGACAGCGGGCGCTATTTTTAATCATGGCTGTATTGCACTTCCATTCACTTAATTGATGTAATGATTTTGTTGGATGTCTTTGTTTGATATGTTTGTTTGTGTGTTGTGGGTCCCACTGTCTATGTCGTTTTTGTTGTGGCTGGGGCTACAACTGAAGTTCCCTAGCGGGAAATAAAAGTTATTATCTATTCTATTCTAATAATACCAACATAAACAAATAGTATAAGGAGTATTGGGGGGTATACGTACGAAGCAGGATTAATTACTGAGTAAAACCCGGAACTCTCCCAAATCTGGAACATGCATGGACTGAAGTAAAAAGCTGTTCTGGGTTTTATTGAGTTATCCAGCTAGTACTATCTCAGTAATCCTGCTTCGTAGTATACCACCTTGGTAAGTAAGGTGTTTGTGCAGTTCATATGGGAGCACAGTGATAAGTTACATGTTAAAGTATTAACGGTAGGCTACAGTAGCCTACTTCTGCAATAAAACATATTTTAGCTCGATGGATAGAATAGAATAACTTTTATTTTCCCAATAGGGAACTTCAGTTGTAGACACCATAAAAGGCAAATCAGTTCAACACATAAAGTACATTTACCGTTACTTTCAAATACATTGTTATTTGGTGCTTAATATCGTAGCATTAAATTTTCTTTTCGCCCTCTTCTGGATTCTCTCATATTGCTCACACCCTGCCTGGCCAGCACAGGTAGCTCATGTTTACCATTTACCCAATCTATTTGTGAGACATCGTACAATGTAGCACCCCTAGCATAGTAATAATAGTTCAAATGAACACTGTTTTGATGTTCACAATATGCTTGACGTATCGCATTAGGTTAACATTAATGTTTCGCAGGCATGGCAGTCCTTCACACAAATGATATAGCTACTAACGTTTGCTAAACCTAGCGATTAATTCACTAACATTAAGATAATGTACATACATGTACATTAGGCCAGCTAGTTATGTATATATTAACTGGCTAACTTTATAATTTGTTTATAAAACGTAATTTACCATTAATGATCCGAGCCTGGTTGCTGTCTAAATCCAGCTCACTCCTCACTGCTTTCAACCACCAGTTTCTTCTTTCGGTCGTAAAATTTAGTTCATTCACCCTGCCTGGTGGTTTAGCTACTATGGTGAGTCCTCAGATTATCATGTAAAAGGACATTTTCGCCTTTTCCCAGCTTTATTCGCACATCAGTACGCAGTGCAGAAGTTCGTCATTGTAGGACAGCAATCATAGTAGCGTTATCATGAAACTCGTTTCATGGAGTAGCAAACACTACTAGTTCAGTGGTAACGTTAAGCGTCTCTGTTAGGGTTGGTCCTCCAAAATGGCGGCGCATCCCTGTAACCATGGGTAACGACAGTTCTAGTTCTATGTGACAGGCCTCTATTGCTACTGGTACAATGGAGTTCTAGAACACTGACTTAGAATTTAGAAAAAACATTCCAAAAAAAGGAGCCCTTTTTTGCGGCTGGGAAGTCATGCACAGAGACTCCTGTGTGGAGCTCCAAACCAAAGATGAGCATTTGTGGTGTTGGGTTTTAAGTCCAGGAGGACTGCGGTAGGCCTCGGGGCGGATTAAGACGCCTACGGCTCCCGAATCGTCCTCGTTCTCCCAATTAGTTATGATGCCGCCGCGGCAACAATAGCAACATTTTCGCGAGCGAAGGAGAAAAGGGGTACGGAGCTGCTCTCCACGCCAGCACGCCTGTTACCGACTCTCTCAGGGAAGAACAGCGATACGGAATAAGCCTGAAAAATGCACAAAAATAT
>CM040397.1:101094316-101256816 GCA_022702515.1 Ilyophis sp. 1 JC-2022 | reverse complement strand
TCTTTTTTAAAAGAGAACTTTACTGACAACTGAAAGTGCTGGAATAGCCATTTCAACAACAGCTGCTGCTGAAATATTTATACTCCCATCAGAGAAAAGGAATATATTGACATCACAGAAACGTGACTGAAAAAATACATACAGAAACAGAACTATACTTCAGGAAAATGGTCATGTTGATGTAATGCAGTGCAGAGGATAGTTGACGGATGTATGTTCCTGTGACACAGTCCGAGCAGCCTAAGTGAGGTATTGAGGTGGGTGAGAGGTATTTGGTTCAGCTCTAGGTGGGGTGTGGCTGCCTGCTCGTGATACTGCGTTAGCGGCAGTTGCGCTATGAGTTCCTGCAAATGGTTTAGCACTCAAAGCAACACATACATCAGCTTAAACAGATTTGCCGGAAAAACATTTTTGTGCACGTAGGCCACGCTGCCTGTGTTTCAAATGTAGCTCGTAGGTAAAGAATAACCAAACGGGGTTTTGCTTTGTTAGCTGAACGTGTCATCATTACCCATTAACCATATTGAGTCAATATCCCTTACAGGGAAAGGAGAAAAAACAAATCCATAGATCTTGTCTTCACTGTTTGCGGGCCCTGTGGTTTTTCTAATCTGATCTGTGAATAATGCAGTGTCAGTCACAGAGCCGGGCTTTCGACAGCTGATAAGATTGGCGATACGGCACACAGGCCACACACATTCACTGTCAGAGCCTCTCAAAGAGTCCATCTCCTGGGGTAGGCCGAGATACAAGAGCCAGTGAGAGCTGGACGTTAGCACCTGCGTGAGAGCACGCTAACGTGGCGCTTTGCGCTTGGTGGCAAAAGCCAACGGAATGAAGATGATCAAACTTAAACTAAAAAAAGAAGGGTTTTGAAAAATGTTTTTGTGTGTGTTGTTTTTACTACATTCCATGTGCCACAGGCTGTGCATGCAGTTCTCTGACTGAACAGCAGAGGGTAGTACAAACCCTAGAGGGACACCCCGGAATATGATACATCCAACACAAATAACATACACAAAATCTTAAAAAAACAAACCGTATGGCTTGTTTATATAAGTACGCTACTCATTTGAAGAATAATTCAAGAAAGTGAGACCCAGAGCTAAACTCCCATTGTTGTTCTGCACTCTGTTTGACCCAAGCCAGCAGGAACAGCAGGGGTATTAGGCCTATTTATTTCTGGAAATGCAAAATGTGCCACGCTAGTTAGGGACCGCTGTGAAAACGCATTACAGATAAGGGGAAAAGAAAATACTACTTTTTTGGAAAATGGAATCTTTTTTTATTTTTTTTTTACCCCTGGCCTATCTCTGCCTTATCCAGTGTCTGCCAGCTGTGGCTTGTTAATTGAAAAAATACACATTTCCCTCAGCATTGATCCTCCCCTCTCCTGCCCCACCCCTCTCCCGTTTCCCCCCCCCCCCCCGGCTCCGCGTTTCCCAGAGACCCGCAGCCGGATCTCACCTGCAGTCCAGCTTCTCCAGCTCAAAGTGGGGGTTGAAGTTGAGGACTATGCGTTGGGAGGGCTCGGGGGCCGTGATCACCCACTGGCAGTTCTGGTGAGGCGGGTACTCGTGCGGGTACCCCGGGGAGGTGATGTACCCCGCGTCGCTGGCGTCCAGCTGACCCCCACAGAGCTCCACTGAGGAGAGGAGGGGGAAAGGAAGAGGGTCAATTCGGAAAAACAGGAACCAAACGTCTCCTCACCTGCAAATACAGCATTGATCATTTTTAAATGTGTGGGTGCTACACATTGGTGGGGGTTAAGGAGAGCTTCCCCCTCATCACTGTAAAGCGCTTTGAGTATATGCGGAATATGGAAGCCATTATTATTATAACTACTACTGTAGGAAAAAGCAGAAAGGCAGGAAGCCTCCCGGTCAAATTTCACTTTACGCTCAAGAAGGCAACAGGCAACAAGACGTGGCACCACTCAACCCGAGACCCCTCCCACCCCCACACTGCCTACTGGCCAAGACCTGGCGCCACTCAACCCAAGACCCCTCCCACCCCCGCACTGCCCACCGACCAAAAAACCTTGAACCTTGAAACCAGTTCACAGGAAGTGTTCTCCGGTTGTCCAGCGTGTAGTTTGTGTACTGGAGAACAAATCTGCAGATCGTATCTCCCCCCCCCCCCCCCCTGGAATAATAACCCCCTATCAGATGGCCCAGAGGTTGAGAAAGAAAGAGACAGCCAGACTTTGAACGTTAGGGTTCAGGGGTCACCCGCAGAGCTGTGAGGAGATTTCATTAGTCACAAAGCGGCCATTCTCTTCCGATACTTGAACAGCTCGCTGCGTTCACTCTCCGCTCTTCATATCACAAACAGAGAAAGCACTCATACGCTGGATATACTTTTCACTTATTATTATTTTCACAGAAAGGCAGGTTTGTAAAAAAAAGAAAAAAGATTACATTCACAAAGGAATTTCACCATGACAACAGTACTAAGAACATTTAACCCTATCCTTTCCAGACGCATGCAGCACCTCTGACAATTACAATTATAATGGACTTAAGCGAATGTATATTAATAATCTCAAATGTGATTGTTTTTAAGTTATTCTTTAAAACCCTTACACAAAACATATATATATATACTGTATATATCACAGCGACTTCAGGCAACTCTACCTCTGGAATTGACAAACATTTGGATCTAAAAATAAACTCCACTTGTTACTGTAAACCTCTCTGCCCACATCAATGACTGACAGGAACACACACACACATATGTGCACACACAAATACACGCACCCACACACACAGGCACACACACACAGACACACAAAAACACACACACACACACACACACACACACACACACACACACACACAGAAGCACAGACACGCACAAGCACACATACACACACACACACACACACACACACACACACACACACACACACACACACACACACACACACACACACACACAGACACAGCTGGGGTAGATCCTAGGGTAGTATCACAGTAGGAGGAAGCTGAGAAGGGTTAAAGAGGAAGTGAGATGTGTGACTGACAGGTCAGGGTGTGCGGATGGCTTCCACATGGCAGTCTGTGAACAATTACAGCTCCTCTCCACCACGCACTCGCTCCTTTTCAGAACATAATGAACCTTGGGGACCGCATCCGAGCACCCCCGTTTCACCTCCTCTAAACCTCCTCCTGACCACATTATTCCGGCGCTTTCCGAGAGAAAAGCCTGTCCCCTTTGAGACAGAGACGAGCACAGGGCTGAACTGTTCCTGCCCTTTCAAAGGTACGAGAGCCAAGTACTCGAAAGGAAGAGAAAAAGACCAGAAGCTTCTAATGTAACAGCCTATAAAGTGGTGACATTTCAAAAGCCATTATATTTCTCTTAAAGGCACATTTTAGGGATTGTGGCATTTGATTTAACCCCACCCCCTCCAAAAAAAAAAAAAAAAATCCCTTTTCCACTTTCCCCCTGCACTAGGAAAATCAATTTGCCCATCTCAGTACGACCTGTCTTTCAGCCAAATTAAACTACAAAGGGATACCTGTCCCCCCCCCCCAAACTGCCCAGACAGCGGCATAAACACGAACAGCGCCCGCAGTGTGAGCAACACGGAGTGCAGCGATATTAAGGCATATTACAAACCCCAGGCTGTCACAGAAGCCCCGGTGAGCTCTACGTTTCTCCCAGAGCCCGAATTCTATCTCCCCGCCCTCACACTGCGGCTTACGTTGGCGTGGGGCTGATGACAGTCTGAGGAGTTTCTCATTTATAGTGCCCCCCCCCCCTCCTCTCTGATTTTCATTCCTGCCGTGGAGTGATCTCGGCGGCACGGTGGTGGTGGGGGGGGGGGGTGGAAGTGAATTACAGGTCCCTCCAGCTCTATCCATCCCACCCACCATTACACCGCCACACAGCCGCGTGCCACAGGCGCTAGCTACCAAAAGAGGAGTGAAGAGGAACGGCGTGGCAGGCGGGCGGGTGGGCGAGCAGGTGTGTGTGTGTGCGGACGTCGGGAAGCGTCCCGCCAGCGCGCCAATTAATTACTATTACCCGAGTAGCTAATCTCAGCGCCGCGCTGTCACTGTTCTGATAAGATGCACGAGCACCGAGGTCGCATAACTCTTTCCCTAATTTCCCCACTCCCACCTTTAATTAAAAAGTACAGACGTAGCGAGCTAATGAAACGGGCGAATAGCGCCGTGCCGCTCGTCTCCTCGCTCCCAGGCAGGGTTCGGTCAAAGCCCATTGGCTCTGCTCTCTAGTTGGCTGTTTTTAATCAAACTTCACGCCGGCTGGACCGAGAGAAAGAAACGAGGCTGAGGAGAGAGCAGCCATCCGTTGTCAGAAGCTGAGACCCCTCGTCCCCCCCTCCTGATCAGCCCCCCCTCACCCCCCCCACACAGCCCCCCCCCCTCACCCCCCCCCCCTCCCCCCTCACCACAGTCTTCCCTTCACACCTCTCACACAGCAAGCCCCCTCAGCCCCCCTCACACAGGCCCCCCCTCTCCTCCTCCCCCTCATTGACACCCCCCCTCACAAGCCCCCTCTCACACCCCCCCCCCACAGGCCCCTCCCCTCCAGCCCCCCCCCACATGATCCCCCCCCTCACCCCCCCCTCACCAGGCAGCCCCACCACACTTCCTCACCCACAGGCAGCCCTCACTCACCAGCCCCTCACCTCTCACCCCCCTCCACTGATCCCTCCCCCCCTCACCCCCCTCACCTCTCCCCCTCTCCACTGCCCCCCCTCACCCTCTCCCCCACCCTCCAGCCCCCCTCTCATTCCCTCACACTCCAGCCCTCCTCCACCTGATCCCAGGCAGCCCCCCCCTCACACAGCCCCCCCAGGCACACCCTCCTCACAGCCCCCTCAGCCAGCCCCCCCTCACTCTCACCTCCAGCAGCCCCCTCTCACTGATCCCTCACAGGCAGCCACACCAGGTCACAGAAAGGCCCTTGGGAGTGCTTTTTTTGGAAGTGATTTTTTTTTTAGATATAGCGTTTTTTTTAAGATATATAAATATAAATCCATCCATATAAAAATCCACCGCCTGTCCCAGCATGCATTGGAAGAAAGGCAGGAACACACCCTGGACAGGTCGCCAATCCATCGCAGGACGGATATAAAAATCATGACTGGATGCGTCTCTCTCTACCTGTGTCCAACCCACCCCCATGTCCAAAAATCTGGGTCAACAGTGATTTTCAGGTGAGACTGCTCAATCTAAAAAGACTACTGGGAAAGGACTTCTACCTGTTTCTTACAAGTTGAGCAACTGTTGCAAAATTGCTCAGTCGGGCCATGGACCAATAACTAGAGCACTAGACCAAACGCCACCGATCAGCATAATTGACGTGACGTGCACGCGCAAATTCACTATTCTTCCCAGCATGCAGTTCGAGTGTGACACTCCTGTGCTTCAGATATCTCAGCTCCCCATCAGAGCAGCTACAGGAAGCTGAGGATTGTATCACACAGCGATCCCCCGCTCCTGGCACAGATGTCCCCCCCCCCCCCCCAAAGGCTTGATCTGATGTAACGACCCCCCTCGAAGGTGACGGAACACCTGGAAAACCGTTCCTGCGCATTCTCTCTCCGAGACCGAACCTCGCCTCCATAAATAACTCTAAACGGCGCTAAGCAGCAGAGTGGGGAAGGAGAGCAGGGCGGGGGCGGGGGGGGGTTGCATTAATTATGGATTTCTGGCTTGTTTTTGAATTTCATCCCAATAGCACAGCTTCAGCACTTTTTTCTTTTTTTCCCCCTGCGCCTCGCAAGATTAAACAAGTCCTCTCTTCTGGCCTGAATGCAAATATCTGACCTTGTTTTCACACATGTACAGATGACTTCTCTTCTGAGTGAGAGCACATTTTCCTTCCAACAGCCAACACAAGCAAAATGGAGCACGGGAGTAAGAACTACCGTGTGTGTGAGCGAGCGAGCGAGCGCATGCTACGGCAGCTATAGGACCGGCGTACGCTAACACTCGCCTCCCGTAACCATGGGTGCCGGGAAAGCTCGTCTACATCTGCAGTCGTTCACATCTGCTCCTCTCTAGGCCTAATGGGCTTCACTGGGTGAAAGCAGGCTTCGATGCACTGGTTCTGACTGTAAGAGCAGCGGTTCTCAAACTCGGTCCGGGGGACCCCCTGTGTATGCTGGTTTTTGTTCCAGCCTTTTAAGAGCCTTTACAGCCAATCTCTTGCTCAATTAAGGTTGAACACACGTGCTGAACACACATTTTTAAGTTCTTTCATAGTTTTTTCCTTAAACTTATTAACACAATGCAGGTTTGGCTCATTATCATTTGCTTTGTCTTTGAATTCTTCATTATCTACCAAAGGGGTAGTTTTCGTGGCCATGGGTCCATACTTTCACCTATTAGGAGCCTATTGATTTACCTCAATATTATTTCATTTGATCAGTTAAAAATTTTACCTCTTTATATATTTGTTTGCAATAAAAAAAATGTGAATATGGGACTTTTATTCTTCATGGCATGCATAGCTATTTCTGACGTAATGTGGCTTAAGAGGGTAAACAATCCCTCAAAACATGAAAAGCGTCTAATTAAGAAAAATGAACAGCTTGTTAAAATTGTGGGACTGCAGCTGTGGTTGGAATGAAAACCAGCGTACACACGGGTCCCCCAGGAATGAGTTTTGAGAAGCACTGTGTTAGAGAACTGGAGGAGTAATGCTGTGTTGTGTTTGGGGAACAGGAGGAGTGGGGTAACGTTGTGTGCAGTTTGGGGGAACAGGAGTGGTAACAGCGTGTTGTGTTTGGGGGAACGGGAGGGGTAACAGCGTGTTGTGTTTGGGGGAATGGGAGGGGTAACAGCGTGTTGTGTTTGGGGGAATGGGAGTGGTAACAGCGTGTTGTGTTTGGGGGAAGGGGAGGGGTAACAGCATGTTGTGTTTGGGGGAATGGGAGGGGTAACAGCGTGTTGTGTTTGGGGGAATGGGAGGGGTAACAGCGTGTTGTGTTTGGGGGAACGGGAGGGGTAACAGCGTGTTGTGTTTGGGGGAATGGGAGGGGTAACAGCGTGTTGTGTTTGGGGGAACGGGAGTGGTAACAGCGTGTTGTGTTTGGGGGAATGGGAGTGGTAACAGCATGTTGTGTTTGGGGGAACGGGAGGGGTAACAGCGTGTTGTGTTTGGGGATCAGCCATGCTCCTGATCTGGGTCATGTTTACAGCGTAACAAAACAGTGCTTTGGCCCCGCCCACCTATTGTCAATCACAGGTGTGAGGCGCACGCTGGTTACCGGAGGATTAATCCGCACGCCAGTGGCTACAACAGCAGCATGTCCACCTTTAACACCGCTCTCTCCTCGCTGCCCCGTGGGTTCACCCCTACGCTCTGCCATTCCCCTCATCTGACCCCCCCCCCCTTCCCCCCGGGTCTCAAGCCCCTCCCCCCCCCCCATCTCCTCCCCTCCCCTCTCTGCAGAATCAGTATAAGGTGGAACACAGAGTCCTTTGGCAGGCAGAGATCTGAGCCGCAGAAGAGCTGCCAGGGAGCCACATCTGTATCTCATCACCAGAGAGTGTGTCAGAAGGGCAGTCGGCCCGGGCTGAGCCTGCACCCCCCACCCCCCACCCCACCCGCCACTCTGCCATCAAACGCTCGCTTGCTCAGCTCAGGCGGGCCGGGGAACGGGACCTCCACCAGGTGACTTACATGAAAGAGCAGTGGAAAAAACATAAGAGGAAGAGAGGAATGTGATAGGGGGTGGGGTGGGGGGGGTGCTCTAAAGCTCAGGATGAGATGCAGAAAAATGGAAAACAACACGGAGTTGGAGCGGATGAGGAATAAGACATGAAGAACGGGGAGATCCAGTTCTGAGAAGAGAATAATCTGATGAAAATTTATAGGGAACTTAACTTAGTCACTCAAACCATTACCGTGTGTGTGTGTGTGTGTGTGTGAACACGAACCGATGGAAAAAGCATGGCAGCTTTTTCACTGGAAGTGGGGAAATACACACATACGCGCACACACACGCACTCGCACGCGCACGCACACGCACACGTACACACAGCCTCAATGATAAATGCAGATGAGACGAATCAAAGCCAATTAAAGATCAATAAAAAAAAATTCACCCTGAACAAAGCCTATGAGCTTTTACAAACGTGCCCTGTGTGAACATCTGGCTACTGCATAGCAACACCGATATAGTGATTCACAGCAAACATGATGTCAGACCTTGTATTTCAGATGGAAAATTCTGCCCTTAAATTGTACAACATACACTACAGTTCATCCACCACAACCAAAAAGGTTTAAGTAACTATTCACCTTTTAAAATAGCAACCAGCGCTTCCCTGTAAAAATAGAGAGGCTAGAGCTTGCTTCTGCTGACTCTCTAATGCAGCGGTTTCTTAACCGAAAAAGGGGCCGGTGTGGTTGCAGGTTTTTGATCCAGCCCAGCACTAAGACACTCGATTCAACTAATTAACTAATCACGGTCTTCAATCAATACCGTGATAAGTGCAATCAGGTGTCTTAGTGCTGGGCTACAACAAAAACCTGTGCCCACGCCGGCCCTTTCCAGATAAGACTGGACACCCCTGATCTACTGGCAGTGTAGGTAACGTACTCTGCGGTGTCTGACCCATTCATTTCACACCAGGAGAGGTCAAGAGGTAGCTTGAGTCTCATTTAACGTGCCTGTTGCTTTTCATAAGAGACCGTATCTGCCCCCTGTCAGTTTAGTGAAAAAGAACCAGAGACTGAGTGCTTTACTGCGCTTTACCGAGAGCACCTTCATAAATGTTCAGAATTGATGGGCTCAAAGCTGTTCTTCTTTCCCATTACGTAAATACTTACTGACTGATATTCCTTGTTTAATTACCCGAGTGAGCATCGGAGGTCTGTAGCTCTCGGTCAGATCCGCTCACCCAAAGCACTGGTTTACTTCTCTACACTGCTCTGACAGAAACTTGTCAGCACGGGGGGAAAAAACTGCCTGCTAGAACTGAGTATGACTCAATTACCAGCAATTTTCCTAAGCCTTTTGTAGTTCTCCATTCACCATGCTCATCTGTACATAATCAAAACCATTATTATTATTTAGTTTGGATTATAATCGTGTGCTTTCCTTCACTTTAATACACGTCCCTGCTGTTTTTGTACAGGATTTAGGACAAACTGGACCTGTTTTTCTAAGTCGGCCAGAAGCAACCCTTCCAACAGTAGTATTCGATGTTGACTCACTGCCTGAGCCGTAACTGTAGTACTACGATCTTTCCACTAGAGACTAGAGAGAGAAATGGCCAGAAGAGCAGTCGCAGCCAATGGTGACCAGAGCTTGTTCAGCTCGTCTGGAAGCAGAACAAAATGTTTGAAATTACATTCGGAAGTTTTTTTTATTATAACGCTTTGTAATAATACTTCATGATAACAACCATTGTATAAAAGCAATGCTACATTATTACGGTATTTTTTGTAAATGTCTATTTAAATGGCCAAACCTAAATCACGACCATCCTAAAACTGCAAAGTATTTTATGACGGCAATTACTGTGTGCTTAGCCTTGTGACCATCTAGAGTTCGACAAAAATTTCTAAAAATAAATACAGTTATTTGTTTGAAGTAATGGAGATACAGTTGGCCATTGTCTGACAAGAAAACCAGCGCCACTTACAAACGAATATTATCCCAAGAATAAAAAACTACCATTATCACAAGAATTACCAGCCTTTTAGTTTTTAATTTCAAGCTAATGTAATTTGTACAGCTGAAATCTCTGAGCAGGTAATCAAGGCCTTCCGTCTGACTAAGCACAAAACGGAACAAATAAGACTCGGGTCACGAGAGTACTCATTTCTACGAGACTGCTCGCCTTCGGCGAACATCAACATCCCAAGCGGGTGTGCCAATATAAACAAGTAATGTATAGCCCATGCAATATGTTTATGGGATATTCACATAACTATATGAAACTACTGATTTAAAATCTTATAAACCCACTGTATAACAGCGGACGCCGAACATGCGTGCAGTTTCACACAGTAACCGGGCACACTGCTGCGGTCGTAACTGTGTCACCCAGAATACCTAAGGAGTGATGTTTACTATGGTGATGGAGTTGATTATGACGACGTTTATGATACTGTTGTTGTTGCTGTTTTTCTTATTCTTCGTCTTCTTCTTCTTCTTCTATAATAATAATAATAATAATAATAATAATAACAACTAATTAGAAGCCGCATCAGTAGGTGTACTATTAGTGCTACTTACTCCTGGTAGCAGTAGTAAAAGGAAAATAAGGAAAATAAGTGGTAGCCTAGCCCAGTAGTAGTAGTTTATTAGTTTTATTCCTAACGCATAGGATCTTCTATAAGACTCAATGGAGAAAGGTAATATATAGGTTTGCAATATGGTTCGTTTTCACGTCAAAGTATTCACTAGCACGTCAGTTATTCGCTGACATTTTTCTCTGCTTACTTTAACATTAATTTCGCAAGCTTCCCATAATGAAACTTTTAAAAACATGATCCACCAAAATGTTGTCAAGTTTCAAAAATCACAAATATACCAAAAACGATGTGCACTGGACTAAAGGAAGCAGCATTAATCCTTAAATTGCTTTTCAGTTAATCCACGAAAATCATTAGCCTATACCCAAACCACGGAACATCTGCCCATGATATTCTGCAACAACAGTCACAAAAGCTCACTCTAGTTCCAGTGCTAATAGGATGCAATTACTAAGAAAAAAATGCTAATAATTCCTGTTAACATCACCCTGACCCCAACAGGACTGAACTGTCTCCTTTATTTTGTGTCTTTGGCAAATTAAATGTCACCTCCATCCACTCAATAGTATATTAAGGGTCGGATAAAACCGTTTAGATTTAAATAATCATGTGTAAAACCATTGCACATTCGCTAAAATACGAAATCATAGCTTTAAACAAACTCTTAATAAACCACTGGCTATCGGCAAGCTCCCCACATATGCGGAGATGTAAATAAAAACATGACATAGTAACAATCGCTTGAGGCTATTATCTGTTTACCCATATAGGCTACCAGGCACATCATTTGTCCCACTTTTTAGGAAATAGGGATTATCAAACAAGACTTCAAAACCCACTCCCATTAAGTAACGATAATCCCATATTCATAAGGGATCTCTGTCTATTGTTAGGCTATAATAAAACGTGAATCCCCTTTCAAAGCACAAAAATGATCTTCGCGGAGAAATACAGAAGCGACTCACTCTACTTGGTGGAACGGGACCGCGATCAAGTCTCTAGTCTAGCGGCATAAATCCATGCCTTCATGTTACCTTCACATTGCACTCCTATCATTAGCAAATGGTCAGTTTTGCATATACACTGACGTTAAACTAATATTTCTGAATACTTCACAGCGTTTACCAGAAATCTCGAGAGTATGAGAATATCTCCCAAATCTGTGTGAAGTATCTTAATGTAGAACAGATGTTGCAGTTTATATAAAAAGGGCGTTCGTCGGGCTCGGGAAACGGAGCGAACTACAGAGCCCGAGGTAATACTATTTTTTAACGAAGTGGAAATAAAAGGCCATGTAGCCTACTTGAGGTACGGAGCTATCACATGGTAAAATACACAATAGTAATTAAACGAATAAAAACGGTTTATCATTTAGGCTATGCGTAGGCTGGTTGACAATGATATTGTTTCAAATTAGACGAATTAAGACAGGCGTGTAGGGAATATGGCAAAATCAACAATAAATAAAAAAACTTACCATCTTCTCCGCGCGCTCTTGATGTTATACAAAATACCAATAAGAATCCAAACAGCGATGTGAATATATCCATCTTGTTGGGTGTTTTCACCCTTTAATTCTGGAGAATAAGTTGCTGTCAAAGTCCCCTCTCTCTTAAGTCTTTAATGTTTCCCTTATCGAATACCACAAAAAACGGCTTAAAAATTTGGGCTCAGAAACGCGAACGCTGTTTCTTACACCTCTTTTTTTCAAAAACAATTTGATAAATTCAATCTCGGTTCAGGTTGCATTTCACAATAGCCGAATACGGCATGACGATTTACCGTAGCGCAAATAATTACAGAACTATGTAAAATAAATCGAACGGCTCAATAAGTTTGCTTTAACACATTACACCACGAAACAGCGTGTTCGAAATAACATCTCCCCAGATTCTGTAGATCCGCTGTTATTTATGAGTCCACTGGACTGACGATTTTTCTCCAGCTAAAACATAAAATGTGGCTTTCGGCTACCAATTCCAATGCCTGGAGATGTTTTACGCGGACGCCTTCTCTCCTTTATCCTGTCTCTTACTTTGTTGTCATGACATGAAATAAACCGACAAAAAGAGCACTACTGTCCATAATGGTAAAGCGCCGTAGTTGATCTTCCATATGGTGAATCCGGGATCAAGTTCGTCTTGGTTTAGAAAGTATCAGTAGCGTGCTACAGCGCTCGGTCTATCTGTACAGCCGCCGCTCTCTTCTACACGTCTGTCCTCCACTGCGTTCGTGAGCCGAGTCCACGAGAAGCGCTGCGGCAGCTTGTGCATGTAATAGCATTAGAGCGGAGCAGCTATCGCATTACAGTCAGCGCCTCGGCCCGCCTCCCTCCCGTCGCTGATTAAAGAGGAGCATTTCACTGACGTTTTCTTGCTTTAAAGTTATAAAAAGAAGGGAGGGAGGAATTTCAGGAGCGCCAACCGCCACACATTCGTTCAATTTACCAATACGAAACCACGATGGCTTCTTAGATCTGGAACGGGGTCCGCGTGCGTAGGCTATAGCCTATGCTTAGTAATACGAGGGGTCCGTCAGCAACGATTATACGCTTTGAAAACAAAGATGAGGCAGATAATGATAATGTCATTAACAACCCAAAATAAGAATACAATGGTTAGGAGCCTAATGAATGTTTGAGTAAGCTTAAATGCTATCAGAACCAAGTATCGACTTGTTCGCCCATGGCTGTTAAAATAAATAAGTTATTAATAGGCTAATGGTGCGGTAGGCTAATGGTGATTCAATTTATGTTAGTAGGCTTAAGGTTGATTAAAATTTTATATTTTACAAGTGTGCACAAAATAACTTTTTTTTTCTGAGCAACCTGGCTTTCAAAGAGAATAGCGGGTCATTCCGCGCTCGGGCAGGGTGTTTATGGTAACGTGGAGTCGAATCAGTATTTACGCTCACACAGTTGACAGCAGGCCAAACGGCAACGTATGACTGAACACGAGCGCGTGGGTGAACGGCGAGGGCGCCGAACAAGAATAGGGAAGAGGAGACTAGAAAATATATATCCTCAATAGCATAATACATCCAAGGGAGAAAGGAAGCTGCCTGCTTATACTCTGACTTTTATATGTCACCGCCGGTGTTTACCAAAACCCCGCTCGTCTGCTCCATAAGCAACAGAGTTCTAGTTAGTCTGAGCCAGGAAGCCTCTTTACATAGCCATGCAACAGAAGTGCGGGCTTGACGAGTCACGACCTTTGGGGCTTTTATTGTAGCCTATCGTTAATAGGGGCGTGTTGTACAAGAATAGCAGAAAAAAAAAGCTAATCAAAGCTAGAGTATTCAGTGCGAGGTAATTTTAACATTTATAGGACATTTATAACGTTCCTTTCCTCCCAAGACCCACCCAAACTGACAGGTGAGTGTAGTTCCCTGATAAATAACAAACTACCCATCTCCTATCGTGTTTCTTCAGTGGGGCCTGCTGGAATAGTATTACTGTACAGGGCTTTCACACAGTAGTGTTTCTGTGTGTAATTGCATAGAGTCATCTATCCAGTTTAGACGAATACAGCAGTTTTCCTGAGGAATCCCCTTCGAGTTCTGGGTCATTCAATATGTTTATGCTCGCCTCTCCCAGCTGGAAGGGACACAGGGCGGGAAAGCGGCGAGCTGGGTAAGCGGTGAGCGGGAGAGATTTCTCACTCCGCCACGAACAAAGAGCACATGAAAGATGGACGCCCTTCATACGACAGAGAGAGACCCAGACCTAATGTCATCTGCTCACAGGTCCGCCCAGCCTCGGAGCTGGCGTCCAATTCCACACACTAACTACAGAGACAGGCGCTTTTAATGACACGGCAGCTCTCTGCAGGTCCCAAAAATAAGTTACCCAGAAATGTCATTATGGTCCGGCCCACATGTTCCTTGTTTATATTACGCACAATGCAGAAAAAGTAGTGGTTTGGGGGACAGGCGTGTTACCAGCTGCAACATAAAAGGCTTTTAAGACCCCCAACCCCCCCCCCCCCTCCCTACTTATTGGATATCCCATTCGAGTTTTCAGTTCCAGGTGAATTGTTGGCTATGGAATGCAGACCACATGACAAGTCATGTGATCGTGATCGGTGCCCCCCCCCCCCGCAGCTATCCCTCAGAGTATCAGCTCACGGGCAGGAATGGGACTGGCATTCCGCTGCATCTGGACATTCTGTCAATCACACGACAGCTTCCAGAGAGGCCCTCGGGAGGCCCGTGTCACATGATCGCAGTATACACTGATCTCACACCTTCTAAAGCACAAGCTTCTCCACCAGCTCCCCCGTAAGGTTTCCAGCACCTGACCTTGGGGGGGGGCGAGGGGGTTCATAATCGGAGAACGAGATCCCGTCTGCACTTTCTTCAGCTCCCCTCCACAGAGTTGAAGCTGCAGGCCGTGCTGATGGCGAAAATTGTCCATTGTATTCGGCCCTCAGCGAGAAGCAGCCGATCTCTGCATGCGGTCTGCCTGTCCTCACACACCGAATGAACGCAGAGAGATCCTCGTTTCAGGTGTTCTTGATCGTCAGGGCAACCTCTGGTGCTGCGCTCTCCGGTTTTCCATTTTGCCTCACCCGCCCCCCCTCTTCAAAGTTTCACTCTGTGACTAAAGGGAATTTTGTTTTCCTCTGAAAGGATCGCTGCTGGGGCTCGTTTTTTCCTGAATCGCTACACGGAGTATCGCTCGTGGCTGACATTCCTGTGTGAAGCCAGGGCTGTCCCAGGGCGTTCGGGCCGACGCTCCAGCACCGCGGTCCGAGTCGCCGCTCGGCGTCCTCACCCTTTTCGAGGAAGCGGGAAAACCTGGCCTTACCTATCCCGGCGTGGAACGGATCCCGGCTGTGTTCCTAATACCATTAACGGGGCTGCGGTGGAACTCAAGCAGGGGAGACAGAGGCACGGGACACGGACAAAGGGCCGTTATCTGTGTTTACAGGGGAGATTAACAGCCCTAGAGATAGCTCAGTCTCTCTCTCCCTCTCTCTCTCCCCCCAGCTCTCTCTCAGTCTCCGCTCTGAGATTAATCTACATTGGTTTCCCTCATCATTGTATTGACAGACCAGCACACGCTCAAATGATGTGATGACACAGGGCTAAGGTTGAGAGGATGATAACACGGTTTTTTTCCCCACGGAAAACACAGAAGCAATCTGCTTTCCCACGGGACACCCCAATAATATGGAGGCGCTATAGCTGTGACCCCCCCTCACCTCAGCCCATCACTTATGTCCTCAAGCTCAGAAGTGAGAGAATGTTGTTTTGTATACAGTGCTGTTCACACACACACACACACACACACACGTACAGTATTTGCTATGTTCTACAGGTCTCATCAATAAGGTATACTGACTGTATGCGGGAGCAGTAAATTAGGATGTCAACAGCACGTGAATGCCACTGACATAGTAATGTACTGGCCGCCTCCACTGATGAATGGCTTTCCCCTCCTGCCTGAGAAATAAACTCAACCTATCATTGCCTTTTCATGTCCAAAAATGTTCGCCGGTTATTTTCGTCGTGAGGTTCTAGATTCCCCACCCACCCCACACACACACACATGCAGACCACAGTGTAATTATTGTATGTGAATCCTCTAATCTCTGTATCCACTGCCCGTGGCCCTGCAGAGTTCAGTTACTGTATATGTTCAGAAATACACACACACATACACACACACACACACACAGCCCACTGAGGGAAGCTGATGTGTGTCATCTCTGCCGTTCCTTTGTTTCATTTATCTGTGCCGCGAGGAGGACAGCTACTTCTGTCACCGTGACTTGTGTGGCGGTCAGAGCGATAATCTCAAACTGTCCGGGGAACTCTCGAGAGACGACGGGAGCGAGCTGTGATGCTTTCGCTATGCGTTCAGTAGGTCCCGTCTCACAGAGCCTGCTCGTTTCTCCCAGTTAGAGACATGCGATGTTCATCTGGAGGAAATCCCCCCGCTCTCCTGTACCTGGTGGTCAACAGGCCCCCAGTCGCAGCAGCAAATAGAGGAGTGAGAGGAACATTTTCAGCCTCTGTTTGTGGAACCATTTTAGTACTCAATCTCTGATAAAGACAGACATGCAGCTCTGGTGATGTCTCCCGGTTTTCACGGAGATGAGTACAGTGAGTATAGTCAACAGGTTTAAAAAAGGTTTTTTTATGCACCACCATAAAATTTTTTATTATTATTATTATTATTATTATTATTATTACAACCTCCATCGCGATCAGCAATCTCGATTGGCTGTGTCGTACCGGCCATGCAATTCACGTTCAGACCGTAAGGGGGCAGATCTATGCCAGCGGAGATTGCTCAGAAATAGTACCACAGCGAGTAAACACAACGCAACGAGCAGAGAGGCCGCGAGGACGATTTGAATAACACTGGAATAGAAACAATACTGAATAATCGTATCTCGGTTCCATGCAGGTATCGGTCTCCGGTTCACTGCACGATCTCGCGAGGTACGGGGTTTGACAGCTGCGATAATTGTCGTGGCGAACAGCTCTCCCCAAATGACGAGGAGACAATGATGGACTGAGTTCTGCTAATAGTGGCATTTATTGGGTACAGTCTGAGACATTTAAAAAGTCCACAGATTGAGAGGCTTTGATATTTAAAATACAATAGAATAGAATAACTTCTAAAACGACGGCTGAACTGCGTCAATATTTATTTAGGCTACAATGCTTGTTTGTTTGCTTGTTTAAAAACAAATAAAACACACATACAGTTATTCTTTCGTGTCAGTTACGCCAGGAACTTATAAAATTAAAATTTTATTATTAATAAAGATTTATAATATATATTTATTTTTAAAACATTCAGTGCATGACTCACTCCACTGTGGCGCCTTTAACATATTTTCACATTTCTAAATCTAAAGTATTTCTCAGCTTAAAGTAAAGTCAAATAAATTGCACAGGACACCCATTTAGGTAGGCCCATATTGCCACAAATATCATGTGTCCAGAAAGTAAATAAGTCAGGCTCATCAAGTACCCACGGTGATGGGATAATACAGACCTAAATGAGTGCATTGTCTACACAAATACGTAACTTTCCAGCTAATTGCATGTTAATAAACAGCTACAACACACAGTGTTGTTTAAAAAAACACAATATGTGGCTTCGCCTGGGTGAGAGCCCCTGTTGTGTGAGATAAAGCACACACACGCACGCACACACACACACAGAGAGCTTGTTCAGGATGGTGTCACTTCTCCCCAGGTCTAATCATTGATAAGGTGGGGCTCAAGGGTACACACAGATAGGCTAGCCCTCTGACCCCTGGAGCCACTCCCTTACACAGGGACGAGGGGGTGGGCACATTGTTTATGAGCAGGGGGACGAGGGGGTGGGCATATTGCTTATCACCGGGGGGACGGGGGGGGTGGGCACATTGCTTGTGACCAGGGGGTGCCAGGCAATGCACCACTGATCAAACGCCTGGAAGGTTCCCCCTCCACCTTCCTCCCAGCGTTTACCCTGGCCTCCTGCAACATGCTTATCTGAGATGCAGAGTGACAGAGTCGTTACACCGTCTCTTTTCTTTCCCTCCCTTTATCACCTCACTCTTTCCCATGTTGCCGTTAGCTTCTCTCCTAATTGCCAAAGTTGCCCTGGGTCGCTCAGGCGTTTTGGGGTTGGGTTGGGGGGTGGTGTGGGTTTTGTTTACTATATCTCACTGACCAGGAAGTAGACAGGGCTTTTGTTCCATTGTCCCTTCCAGCTGCTTATTAAAAGTAATTTTATAATCATACATACAGTATCTATAATAAATATGGAAGGGGGGGGGGCTGACATGCCAGACTGGTCTGGAAATTTCACCCTACAATGCCTTCTAGAGTCTTCCATTAGACAGCGGGATTGGTATTTTGAAACCAGTGCACTTTGGGGGGAAAACAAAAACTATAGGACTGTCACTTTTCCAGGAGATTTACCATCCCGTAGGTCCTCATTTCAACCTTTATTTGGCACACTTGATTAATTAGCAGCTCAACGACATCTCTAGCTGTTGAATGAGGTGTGCTTCATTAGGGTTGAAGTGAAAACCTACAGGACGGCAGATCTCCAGAAACGGGGTTGGGGGACTAATGGTGTGCAGGTTCACTGTCCGCATGTTGACAGTGCATGAGGCAGAACTGTCCCAGAACGGTCCCATTGAAACAGGAGCTGTTTGTTTATTATAGGATCAATGCAGAAGCTGCGTAGTCTACTGCAGGAAATGTATACCTGAGTCAGTGGGATCAATGCAGGCACTTTATACCTTACTGAAGGGACAAAAGGGACACATTCAGCCGCTTTATACCCCACCGATGGGTCAATATGCATCAATAGAAACAGGAGTTATACACCCACTATAGAGTCAATATAGAAACCACTGTGGAGCCATGTAATCATCTATAACAGGGGCGGCAATCCTGGCCCTGGAGGGCCGGTGTGTATGCAGGTTTTTGTTTCCACCAGTTTCCCTGGCTACATGAGCTAATTGACTGCATACACCAACACTGGTTCACAGTAAAATGTTTCATATAGGGACAGATAACAGTCTCCTGCTGTCATTCATGCACTTATCCGGAATTGTAGCCAAAATGTCAGTAATGAACTAATTAAGGCCAGAAGTTGACTTGAAAACCAGAAACAGACACGGCCCTCGTTGCCCACCTCTGATCTATATGGTCAAGAGGGAAATAAACTGTACACCCCACACCACAGTCAATTTGGGCAGGGATTGTATATCCCAATATGGATTTCAGCCAAACAGAAGCTGTATAATTCTCTCTATGGTCAAAAGGGAAATATGCCATATTACCTCACTCAACAGTGTTAATTCAACTCTAACAGGGTATGTATCAGTACAACATGGACCACATGTACTCTGTAAGAGTTCATTCAACACTGACTGTGTAAGGTCAACAGGAACAGGACCCATATGCCACACTACACGGGGTGATAAGAACAGCACCTTTACACTACGCTAACAGGAACAGGAAATGTACACTAGTGTCAGTGTAAAGTGAAAAAGAGGTGCCAGAACCTTCCAAAATCTTGAACATGAACTCAAGTAAAAAAAGCTGTTCTGGGTTTTTACTCAGTGAAGTTTTCCAGCTAACTCAGTAATCCTGGGGGGCGGGGTATTCCACAAAGCAGGATTACTGAGTTAGCTGGATAACTGCACCGAGTAAAACCAGAAACCCTCCCAAATCTGGAACACGGACTGAAGTAAAAAGAGTGTTCCGGGTTTTATTCTGTGCAGCTATCCAGCTAACTCAGTAATCCTGATTGGTAGTATATACCCCTGCTGGAAATATCTGCATCTGCAGAGTTAGAGTGACCCTGCTTCGTCAAGCAACGGAAACTGAATTAAGGGATGTAATGTGTGCATGTTTATAGTGGTTTTTTCCCACTGCCTTTCTCTGTGCTAAGTCTCAACTTCTGAAGAGATGAAAACGAATGGCTAATAAAGTGCATGAATCACCAGGTACTATTGTTTAAATTAAACAAAAAGGTTGCAAATGGCCCCCTATATGTGCAGAGGAGGAGACAGAGGAGAGGAGAGGAGAAGAGAAGAGAGGAGAGGAGAGGAGAGGGGGAAACAGGAGTCACCTGTCTGGGTATAAGTCAAAGTCAAAGTGTTTTTATTTATCAAGTGCACAGTATAACACAAGGTCATTCTGAACAATGAAATTCTTAGGACATGGCAAGCAACAACTATGTAGTAGGCATTAAAAACAAAAATAGAAGAAAAGCTCAGTAAAACACTGACATGCTTGTTGTGTTTCAGAGCTCACCTGTTCTTCCGTGTGAGAGGTGAAACACCTGGGATGAGGGTGTGGTGGGTGGGGGGTGGGGAGGACCAGGCGGAGGTGAGCTGAGCTCAAAGGACGGAGTCTGGAGGATCTTCTATAGAAAACCCAATTTCCCCTTTCAAGTAATCTGGAACAGCCACGTGGCTCCTCACAGCCAGATTAACGCAATAATCTAATTCGAGGAAATGACCGAAAACAACCCATAGTCGGTTGGAGATGGGGAAGATCGGGGGGCAAGTAGGTGGCGGGGGTGGGGGGGGGGTTGGACCATCCAGGCGCGGAGACGAGGAAGCAGGAAATGGGAAAGGGAAATGAGGAGTGAGCGGGTCTCAGATTTGATTTCGCGGTGGCGTGTCAGGGTGATGGCTGACTGCCCATCCGATATGGAAGGCTCATTAACAAGCCCTAATTGATTGGGAAGCGTGCCTTGATGGACAGCGGCTGAGCGCCACGGCAACATCTGCTCCTTCCCAGACTTCCATCACTGGGAGCCGCGCGGAGCCGCCGCCGCTCGCCGACAATCAAGGTCAAAGGATGAGCTCCAGGAACGAACAACGGCTAACGCATACCAGCGGAGCCCAAACCCAGTCATCCCTCCTGACAAATTACACAGTAATAACAAAGAATACCCAGCATTCACTAGAGAAATGATGCCGAATCGTGTCTCTGCATCTGCCATGAAGCCCCCTGTCTCTCAGCATTAGCCTTACCAAGCCTGATGAGCGTGGAGACCCAGGCAGAATATTGTATCAAATAGATAATTGTTTTAGGAGAGTGGGAGATTTAGATTGGAGATGATTATAGCATTATAATTCAAGAAATATAATGGGGTCAACCATCGAGACACAATGGGATAAGTCCGGGATTGACAGTCGTGTCAGCACAGGTGGAAATTCACCGACCGACCATCTTGTGTCAGCTTGTTTTTATTCAATCAGGTTCTGAAGGAAATACACAATTAAAAATAAGCAAAAAATAACTACACTTCAACTGACAATATTTATTGACCCAAGAGGTAGGTAGCTGAGGGTGTATAATTTGATCATGGCAGTATTTATTGTTATGTACAGCATGCCTCAACCATCTGGCCTGTGGGTACATGCCTTTGGTGAGACACTCGATAGCGGGCTCTTGCTTTCCCAATAACATGCCGATAACGTGCAGATAACAATCCCCCGAATACCAGATGTGATCTCTGGCTTGACAGGGCATGTTAGTGACTCAATTCACAACAATGGACTCCCACCTTTGACTCTACCCAGAAACACCCATTCCCCATCACCCCCCACACCCCCGCAAGCCTTGTTCTACCTGTTTGCTCATCTTCCCACAAACAAAACCCAGAGCATTGTGGGACTGTAAGTTTGAGGCTCAATTTTGTTTCTCTTCAAATCCAACGGCAAACAGAGTCACCCCCCCCCCCTCCCCCCCACCCTACCCAATAGCGGCCAATATAATGCTACTTAAACCTTTACTTTTATTCCGCTGCTTCTTAACTGAGCATAACGCCTACATTAAACGGATAAAGGACCTTTGATGTTCGGATGGGTGAGACTGAGCTCTTCTGAATGGGCTGTAGAACAATCAGGAGAGAATGATTAAACCAGGAGAGGGGCACTGAATGGAGGCTTTGATGTCACTGTATTAGTCGAAGGGGGGGGGGCAAAGCTGATTGCCGTTTCCACGGAAATAGGGGTAATAAATGGTATGCACGTTTGCGAGAGGGAATTATTCAAGATGCCACTTTTGAGGGTTGCCAGTGCCAGAAAGATACTGGTGCCTGCAGGTACTGTATAGAATAGAATAGAATAACTTTTATTTTCCCGCAAGGGAACTTCAGTTGTAGCCCCAGCAACAACAAAAAAAAGACATAGACAGTGGGCTAGACCCACAACACATAAACAAACATATCAAACAAAGACATCCAACAGAATCATTACATCAATCAAGTGAATTAAAGTGCAATACAGCCATGATTAAAAAAAATAGCCCCGCTGTCCCGAGATGTCCAGTGTCACCAAGCAGCCAACACACAAACTCCGCCTCCACGACTCTCCTCCATACACGTAGCGCCGCGGTCTCTGCGCCGAAACGGAGCACCGAACTGCGTCAATCCTCCCAGTCGTCTCCTCACTCCTCCCCCGAATTATGTTCTCCTTCCCTGGCTGCCTTTTGAAGATTGCCTGCACAGTCCCGAAATCCCCAACTCCGGTGAAGAGCGATGGTAAACTTTGTTGCTGCAGTCTGCAGATCCAACAGACATTCCCGAGCATATGTTGCGAATGCGTCTCCATGGTGACGACCACAAACAACATTATATCGACGAGACAATTCGTCAATGTTATCGAACGAGCAGCAGGAGTGCCCTGAAAGATCTCCAGCCCGCTTTCCCATCCCACTATAGACACACAGCGCATGAAAAAAACAAAGACAAAAGCCAGACACAACAAAACACATTCAAATGAACAAACACATACACGAGAGACAGCTGGACTACATGTCGCCATTACAGCGCCACGTGACGTGCGTATGTGCGCACGCACATGCACCCACAGCATTTTCGCTGCCATTAGACACAGATGTGGACGTGGATCGGACATGTTTCCAAGGCCCTGGCCTGTCCTCATTTAAGGCCCAACGTGTTATTATTGCTCTGGGGTCAAGATGTCACATACGTGTTTAACAAAACACCACCACTGCCTGCCTTAATGAAACCATTCCTTTACCAATCTTCACCGAAGCCTAACAGCCTCCCAGTGCGCACAAATAAGATTGTATATTGCCCGTGAATATTAAATTAAGACCCCTTTGCAGAAATATGTCTTCCAGGAAGAAGAAAAAAGGATGGGGAAGCTGATATACTTACTAAAGGCCGACGGTTTGTTTGAAGAAGGCGAATGGACCATGGATGAAGTAACGAAACACAAACACAATGCAATTCCAACCTGCTTCTCCACTCTTTTATAACGGTGGGTGATTCTCCCAGTTCAGCACAATAGACTTAATGAACCCATTTCACACACACAGCGCGTTGCTCTTTACAGCCTCGGTAACACAGCCAGTTTTATAACGGCGCTGTAAAAAAACAGACAAAAGACAAATGGCCGTCAGTAAATTTCACCAAGGCTTCAACCCCTGACAGTCGAGGGGGGCGATATTTTGTCAGGATAATCTAAAGAGCATCATCGCAGTCAAGCCAGCGTCTGGCCCTTTGCACTCTCCAGCAACAAACCGCCCATCAATCCTAAAGGGGTCTGACTTCTTGTCATACCAAAGCCTACGCTTAAAGTTAAACATTAGCCTATCTCTAAATCTATGTTGGCTCTTTCAGTTTGCCCGTGATAGAAACAAGCAAAAAAAATAAGTGGAAGAACATACATTTTTTACCCATTAAGTGACACTGGACTGTGTAACATTCCTCCACGCCTTCACAATTACTGAGACAGCAAACATGGATGGGGGGGGGGGGGGGTCACTGCAGATGTCTATCATAGCAGGGTATTTCCAAGCCGAGCTTTGTTCTATGCCAGGTCCTCTACAGTTGAAAATATTTAGGCTGCACTTGTTGTCGTGATTGGGGGAGGGGGAGGGGGGGTTGGACACAGGGACAACTGCTCTGAGCCCTCCCTGACTCTCTGACACCGGGCCACTCGCTGGAGAAGCAGGAGGCGGCTGGTCTCCTTATTGGAGATCAGTCAGAGAGCAGCAGCCTCTCCTCTTTCTCAACTCTGACATATAACTCCAGTCCACCCTCACCATTTATTGTGTGTGTGAGTGTGTGTGCATGTGTGACATGTATCTCCAGTCTACCCCCACCATTCACACACTGGAACAAAAACTGAGTGTGTTTGTGTGTGTGCGTGCGTGTGTGCGTGCGTGTCTGTTTGGGGCAAGGGTTGAGTCATGATGGGCTATTGTGTTAAAAATGACAAAACATAGTCATAGTGATAAAAGACCGAATGTATTATAGTGTAGTGTATTTCATTTTCATATCAGCAAATCTTTTATGCGCTGCTATTGTTGTGCCTATTTTTAATTTGATATATTGATTTAATTATTTTGGAACGCGCAGAGTTCTTTCCTCGCGCTAAGCAATCGCTTGCTTTCACTCTTTATGACACATGCGCATACGCACACACATGCGCACGCGCATGCATGCATGTACGCACACACACACACACACACACAAATCGTCTAGCTAACGTCAGAGGCGAACCTCATGTACTCTTTGTAAGTGGCTTTTAATTGATGTATGCCATCCTTTGTTTTATAATTTAAGAGCGTGTCTCATTAGTCTGCCATATGCAGTGGGGAGTGCATAATTCCTGCTATAAACACAGAGAAAGCGCACCTCAAACAGCCTCACTCCATCAGAGAGTGACCCTGCACCATGCGTCTGAGAGCACACATGCAGCCATGACCCTGCACCATGCGTCTGAGAGCACACATGCAGCCATGCTGTTTTTATTTCATCAAACTCCCAAGACACTAAAAATTTCTCTCTTTCTCTGTTAATCATACACACACTCATGTACACACACACACACACACAATTATTTTAGTTGAAGTTACATGCAAAAGTCTGAATGATGACAGTATTGCAGCGGAACAATACGTACAGTCAAAAGACTACCAAAAATATTATGCATGTACGTATGTGCACTTTTTATTATATGCATAGTAAGTCTATGTGTGTGACAATTACCCACATGCACTGTGTGTTTCTGAGAAGGCAAGGCAGGTAATTGCAAGAGTTCACTGCCAGAACCACAGTTAGAAGACAGAATCATTATCTAAGTTGCGGTATTGTGCTTCGATATAGACAACGCTCTTGGAGAAGATTCTGCAGGAACTTCCAAATCTCCGTGACTGGTCTCAGCTCAGCTGGAAGGAAAGGGGAAAAAGAGAAAGAGAGAGAAAGAGAAGTATATAAAAATACAACACAATGACATGACTATAACCATTATCGGCGCTACATTACAGAAGAACGTTTTTATAACAGTCTCTTCAACAGATATGCGTCAGGTACTTGCGTCCGAATTTGGGGTGACTGTGCAATATCAGTGCTGGAGCTTACTGTACTATAGACTTTTGTCTTGAACATTTTGTTAATGTATTAAAATGAATGCATCTCCTTACTTGTTTAAGAACCTCATAACTGATTCTGCAAAACGGCAAGAGCCTACTTTCCACAGAATAAAGTATGTGCGTATGTGAAACTGTATAGCCCTGTGTGTGTGTGTGTGTGTGAGGGAGGGAGGGAGGGAGGGAGAGAGAGGGCAAGAGAGAGATGGTGAGAGAGGGAGGGGGGAGAGAGAAGGAGAGAGCTAGAGAGAGAGAGAGAGAGAGAGGAAGAGAGAGATAGAGAGATAGAGGAAGAGAGAGATAGAGAGAGAGAGAGAGAGGGCACTGAATTCTCAGGTGTTAAATTGAGGGAGCTTTAGGCTGTCAGCTAGATCCTCTTGACGTGACCTCAACAGGTGAGCCCCGGCGGAACTGACAGAAACTCTAACAAGTCAATCACAGCCATGCGCAAGAAAATAACACGCCTGTGTTCGCCCCAAAAACTAGGACTTGACACGTGCAGTCTGCACAGTCCTACAGTCCAAAACCAGGACTTGACATGCACAGTCCTACAGTCCAAAACCAGCACTTAACATGAACAGTCCTACAGTCCTACAGTCCAAAACCAGGACTGAACATCTACAGTCCTACAGTCCAAAACCAGGCCTCCAATCCGCCTGATTTCAGGCCGAACTGCCTGCAGCTGAGCGGCTGCCGCTTCTCCTGAGATGGAAAAGAACAGACGCACATGGCGGGGTTGCGGACCATCGATCTGCGCAGAAAGAGAGCCGCGAGCGGCTCCACAAACAAACGCAGACAAACAAATTAGGAGCCGCGGATTCCTGCGGATGAGCCTCGCTTTTCTCTATCCGTTTGACTTCTCAGGAGAAGAAATGTGGGAAATTGATTCAGATGTACGCCCAGCGTGAGGATATAAGATGCTATTCGACAGGAATAAATGATGGATTTAGCTTGAAGGAGAAATTCCCCTTGCACATTAAAACATATTGAAGTACTGCCACTCTCCACTTTGTGAATCTGTCAACTGAGGCTCTTCACGTATACCTTTAAACCATCTTATTTACCATAGGCAGGAGCGCAGATGAATCAGACTGTAAAATACGGCCTAAGAGTAGCAGGCAGGGGTGTATATCAGGTTACATAGCGGACCACTGACTCTGACAGTGTGTCAACACTGCCTCCTGCGGAGAGTGAAGCACTGCGAGAAAGTTTATGAAAGCGTTGAACCGTTTTCAGATCTAGGGCTATTTTTAATGTCAAGTCTATGAGTATTTCAGAATGTGACAGAGGTCTTTGTGTGGTAACCAACACCCCTAGATTTACATCTTATCTTGAGCAATAAGGAGGCTAGTTAAGACACCTAACTTGTGCCTCAGGCTAAAATGAACTATGAAAGGGCTTTTCACATTGTGCTTTATGGGCCTGTTGTTGAATTAGGCTTGTTTTTATATGGCTGAAACCTCAGAATAAGATAAGCTGTGTGAGTTTGGGCACTTTTAGCTCAATGGCCACATTCACACTGAGTAAGGGCCTACAGATTGGGAAAGTCCACATGACACGCAGAGCTGTCATGGATACAAGAGGGGGAGGTTGAGGAGCTGGAGGGAGAGGGAGGGAGGGAGGGAGAGAGAGAGAGAGAAAAAGGAGGGAGGGAGGGAAAGAGAGAGAGAAAGGGGGGAGGGAGAGAGGGGGGGTGAGAAAGACATAGAGAGAGAAAGAGAGGAGAGGGGGTGAGAGAGACAGAGAGAGGGAGAGAGAGAGGGAGGGGAGAGGGAGAGAAAGAGGGAGAGAAAGAGATAGAGAAAGAGAGGGGGTGGAGGATAAGAGTACTAAAAGAGATAAAGAGAGCATTTACATATTGTTTGCTAGGCCAGGTCAGAATTCCTGTTCTGATTTTGTGTGCGCGCATGTGTGTGTATGTGTGTGTGCCTGCAGTGCACTGGCACATATATCTGGTGCATGCTAGCAACCCTGCGGCGCACTGGCACATATATCTGGTGCATACTAGCAACTCTGCAGTGCACTGGTACATATATCTGGTGCATACTAGCAATGCTGCAGTGCACTGGCACATATATCTGGTGCATGCTAGCAACCCTGCAGTGCACTGGCACATATATCTGGTGCATACTAGCAACTCTGCAGTGCACTGGTACATATATCTGGTGCATACTAGCAATGCTGCAGTGCACTGGCACATATATCTGGTGCATGCTAGCAACCCTGCAGTGCACTGGCACATATATCTGGTGCATACTAGCAACCTTGCAGTACACTGGCACATATATCTGGTGCATACTAGCAACCCTGCAGTGCACTGGCACATATATCTGGTGCATGCTAGCAACCCTGCAGTGCACTGGCACATATATCTGGTGCATGCTAGCAACCCTGCAGTGCACTGGCACATATATCTGGTGCATGCTAGCAACCCTGCGGTGCACTGGCACATATATCTGGTGCATACTAGCAACCTTGCAGTGCACTGGCACATATATCTGGTGCATGCTAGCAACCCTGCGGTGCACTGGCACATATATCTGGTGCATACTAGCAACCTTGCAGTACACTGGCACATATATCTGGTGCATACTAGCAACCCTGCAGTGCACTGGCACATATATCTGGTGCATACTAGCAACGCTGCAGTACACTGGCACATATATCTGGTGCATACTAGCAACGCTGCAGTGCACTGGCACATATATCTGGTGCATGCTAGCAACCCTGCAGTGCACTGGCACATATATCTGGTGCATGCTAGCAACCCTGCAGTGCACTGGCACATATATCTGGTGCATGCTAGCAACCCTGCAGTGCACTGGCACATATAGCTGGTGCATACTAGCAACGCTGCAGTGCACTGGCACATATATATCTGCTTCACATAATGCAGTGGATGACAACTCAATGCACACTTTCACTCTCCGAGACTTTTGCCCTTTTCTAATCCTTCTACAGTGCAGCTAAGGATCGAGACTTCTGTCCTTTTCTAATCCCTCTACAGTGTAGCTAAGGATCGCCTCTCTATTGATCTCCTCCTCCTGGGTGGTCCGATATCCTGGCCTGATAATTTGGCTCAAATCTTTAAGTTGCAGCTCCCTCAACAGTCGTCTTGAACAGACAGCTTGGACAGTAAAATATGAATAACCCTTCACATGCTGTTTCTCATCTCATAGAATTATGACAACTGCTTGTCATATTTATGCTGGCAGTTAAATAGTAATTAAACACACGCTAGTTTATAGCCACTAGGTTGTAAAAACATCTGGGGTTTGAGAGTTATTAGAGGGCATATGCTGACATGACAACAAAGAAACCATGGGCCGCTTTCTCTTGATTTATATTGATTGATCGCCCTGCATTGATTGTTTAACCTCGCCCATAAATTATTTATGAATGATGACAAATTATGAGCTGGAAAGATAAATGGAAGTTTATATATTATTCAATACATATGTTCATATTTATATGAATATCTATCTAGACTGACAGGCAGAAAGATAATCATCTGTGTGCATATGAAAACTAATCGCACGGAAAATGTTGCCGAGTAAGATAACGTGTTTCTCATTGGGTCAATATATTGTGCTTGCAAGAAATAAAAACCTATAAACACTTGTGTTTGCGTTCTATTTTGTAGACTAATTTTACCATATAATTTATATTATTATCAACCATTTTTACATTATTATATTATGATCAAGATCATTTTCACACATAAATTTATGTTAGTGTATGTTTTGCACATTTTCTGTTATTCTCATTATCCAATAACTCTCGGTGGCGACTATTTTACCAGCATGAGTGCGATTCAGCGCTTCTGTAGTCGAAGCGCTTCCACATGACCAGTTAACAAGCTGTCTATTGTATGATGCATTATGTGTGCGGCTAACAGTGAAAATGGGCTGTTTCTTTAAATTACCTGCTTCATCCAGTCTTGCCAAATTGACCTTCAGTTACGCTGGCTGTGAGCCTATGTATTGAGCCTGATTTTTTGCAGCCCCTTAGTTCGGTCACAGGTGCATTGTGGTTAATTAAAATCTGGGTGAACTGAATCTGTATTGGACATATTTGGCAAAGTAAAAGTAAAGCATTCCAGTAAACGTCCGTTATTCCAGAGTAGTGCCCATCCAGCAATTAGGAGAAATCCATATGACTCATCGCGTGGCTCTGATTCTGGCCCCACAATGCACTGGTATTTCCAATCTCATTCCGTCTGCCCTCTGAGAGAAGCTCAAAGACTATTACTTTTAACTGCCCCAAGATATATTGTTTTTCAACGAACACTGAAGCTTAATTCTTCTTTTTTCACCGTTTCTGGGTTGCGAATGCTCGTTTCCCCACAGCCGGCAAACAGATTTTGTCAATGTTTCTTCAATGACTCGACTCTGACTTTGAGCAAGAGAGAACCGATGAAACGTGGGGAAAAAAGAACCTCAACGTGACCGCGATCTGCAGGGGACGTTCCGAGAATCCCAAACATATAGAACGATTGTTATGGAATGAACTGCGATTCCTGTTATCAGAAAGTCACCCCTCGTCTTCTGTAGTTCTCTCTTCCTCAAAACTAATTAATACAACCACATACAAGCCCTTATTTGAAATAATACTGCTGCCCCAGAGAGAAGAAACATTAGCCAGATAAAATCAGGTAAATCAATCCACACAGCAAAAATGATTTGAGTAAGAACACTCCACCTCACATTGATAGCCACTGGTGATGTTCTCACAAACCAGGGCATACCTTTATCAACAAGAATTGTGGGAAAATGAGTTAAGAGAACTGAATATCACCGAAATGCAGATTTAAATTATTTTTTCTTGTTTTTTTTATTTTTATTACACTGGAAAATGTCCTTTAAGAAGCATTGTGTGGGTCAGTAGCACTATACAAAAATAAAGATTGATTGATTGAATGATTGTTTGATTGAGTGATTGATGCATGCCCACTTTTTCAACACAGGGCCTTGAGTCTGGTGTTGAAACTTGAGTAAGAACAATTTAACTATTAAAAAACTCTGCTATATTGCTTTGAAGATCATTTAAATCCGTTGGCTCACTTTCTTATTTTAGTTTTTCCCTGTAAGCTGGTTATTAAAAAAAAAAAAAAATCTTTTATTTAGTTTTACATCTTTCTGTTTTTTGTTTTTTTTGCTTAGTCAATGTTTAATTGTGGAATTGTGTTGACTTTATAAATAAATACTCTCCTCATCTATGCCACATTTTATCTTTGATGGGTAACAGATTCAATAATAAAAGAAGAGGCTTTATTGTCCATCAAATTTAGATTTAAAAGGCTTTAGTATATTGGTTCAATTAAAAAGAATGCGCAATTTGGCACACATTAAAATAAAACATCAAGAGGGACATGTTAAAACCTATATCAATAGTACTTGAAAACACAATAAAAAAAGAAAGAGATAAAAAAATATATATATATGTTTCCAGAATACATCTCCATGAACTGAATTGAATCGATCGTGCAAGTTAAACTTGGGCTCACGTCCACTGGGAAACATCCCAGCCCTGTTATACGGGGTGTAAACTGGACCAACAGCTAGAGAGTCTGGTTTAGTTAATAAGTGCTGCCACAGTATGGGGGGTAGTTGAGTAAGTAGCAAAGCCAATTGCATCGCACAATACAAGTGGCCGAATAAGTAGCAAAGCCAATCGCATCGCACGATACAAGTGGCCGAATAAGTAGCAAAGCCAATCGCATCGCACGATACAAGTGGCCGAATAAGTAGCAAAGCCAATCGCATCGCACGATACAAGTGGCCGAATAAGTAGCAAAGCCAATCGCATCGCACGATACAAGTGGCCGAATAAGTAGCAAAGCCAATCGCATCGCATCGCACCCCCCCCCCATAACACAGCATCAGTGGCTGCAGACATTTGATGAAGAATTCCATAAAGCTGGAAGTCAGCACGGTCATATAATATGCCTCACCATAACACAAAATATAAAATGGCGGCAAGAAAATGGCCGCTCCTGTTCTCCTCTACTTGATGACTTGAATAACTGCCAGAATTTAATTTGCCTTGTTCAAATGTCTAATAATGGCATATTTAGGCATATCCAAGACCAGGAAAAGTTTAACCATTTTACAGACAGATAATATCATACTTCTATTATGTATGCTTGGAGAATACAAATGCTAAACTATATTCACTTGAATAGTATTTTAATAACAAATAAATATAACATATTATTATGGCAGTGTCGTAATATTACAATTACAAATTGGCTATTGCACAGTGTACTGTATATCTGGGTCTGCTGTAGACAGTCTTCTAATTAATATTAATGAAAACCTAATGAATATTGATGTACACAAATGCATAGTGACAGTCAACTTGTTTTGTGCACGGAAAAGATTTATATCCTTTTTTAAAACAGAAATGTCACGGTGTTGTTTACGTGTTGTTCTGTGCACAACCATACAGTGTCCTGGGCATCTTTCAACTACGCATTTCCTTGAATTTTTTAAAGATGTGAAAACAATAGCAGCCTGAAGTATAGCATTCTTCACCCTCCTTGTTAAACAATAGCAGCCTGAAGTATAGCACTCTTCACCCTCCTTGTTAAAGGCAGACATTTCACCAACAACATAGAGTCCTCGTGGGACTTGCCTGAACTCAATCTAATATGGAGTCCCTGGATGTGTTTCTCTCCAGGCTGATTGTTATTCAACAGGAGCTGGTGCATCAGTGTACGAATAGACTGATCTGAATTCAGGCAGCAACAATCCCTTAATACACAGGTGCACAACAAGGGCCGATCCATTGCAGAATATTCTGCCAACTTCTGCTCTTAATTATTTAATTATCCCAATCATATCTTGATCAGACATTTTGTATAAGCACCAGCTACAGCCGAAGACTGCAAGTGTATCCTAAAGATTTTACTGTGCTCAAGTACAGGAGTGAACCAGCGTAGTTTATAGAGCTGTCAGTAAACTAAAGTTAAAGTAGTTGGTTGGAACAAAAGCCTGCAGGCGGACCAGTCCTCCAGGACCGGAGTTGTACACGCCCCTGCCTGAGGTATCTTCTAAAACTCAACACGTGACCCAGTCACCTGTGTCACCCCCAGAATGCAGTCTACATTAAACCAAACCCCAAATTCTGCAACTGTTTGTATCACTGTCGCACACTCCCTAAGATATTCTTGACTCTGAAAGTCTGCGACACTCAAATTAAAACTCAGGTCCTGGAGATAACACAATTCCCCCACCCCCCATATTCGATTAGAGAACGTGCGGTTCACATTCAGCGAGCTGCTGCATACAGATGATTGGGTGAGATGTGCCATCTGACAGGGAAGGCTGTCTCTTATTGAATAACCAGGCCCGCATGTATGGAATTCCTCGGCTGTGTCAGTCTCACCATCTCTGCCTTCATTCGGGTGATTAAGTGCCGAAACCCAACCGTAGAGGCAGCCGACGGGAAAGCCGCTGCTACCTCCGCATATTCATGCGATGCGGTCGGCCATTTATCTGAAACGACAAAATCACGACGACCGTTTTCAGAATGACAAAAAAAACAACAACCATGATGTCAGAAAACGGAGATTTTAAATAATAAAGAGGCCAGGTCAGGGCCAACAGTGTGAGCTCGCTGCTTTTGCGATGCTTTGAGCTCGGCCTTGGACGATCACCCAGGCAAGATGTTAAATATGCCCGGTACATTCTGGAAAGAAAGTCTTCTCTGTTCCAGAGGTTGTGTGTTCAGCAGAACGTGTTGACCGGGAAGATTTACTCGCCTGTCATCCACAGCCGTGGTTCAGCGGCTCCGGCCTCTCGCAGCACAAACTGCATGCGTGACTGGACTTCAGCCGTCACCGGTGGGTCAATGGAGCGGTTTGGAAATTGGCGCTAATGGGTCCCGTTGGACCACCCTCCACCACAGAAATGGGGGCAAAGCGGCCTACCTGGGTCACGGGCTGGCACTCCTCAAAACATTGCCCGAGGAAGACGTGTGTGGTGCAGACGGGGCCCCGGGGCCCGTAAATCACCCGTCCCTCAGAACTGCATTCAGTGTCATCGGGCCCGCTGGAAGTGGGGCTTGTTAAAGAAAACAAACACAGCATAAACACCACGTCTCTTCTGACCCCGGCAAAGCAAACCGACCAGACCGAGAGGAGGGGGGGGGGGTGTTTGAACAGCGGCGGGGGCGAGACGGATGAGGAGAAGCGGAGACACGAAGGCCGCTTTAAATCCTCGCTCCTCTGCTCGCCTCTCCCCCCTCAGCTGAAGGACGGACTCTGAGACATGAGACGACCCCGCCCGCGGGGGCACACGTGTGACTGCGGGCTCGACGCTCGACCCCCCCCCGGCCCTCTCCCCTCTCCCCTCTCCTCTGCCCTCTCTTGTAAAGGTTGTGAATACTGCTGCCCCAGATCACCCTGTCAATCGGTGGCCGGGGGCCAGGCCAGGAGAAGACTTTAGTGCACGCCGTGGGGTAACTCTAGCAGGAGCGTCGGAAGGAAAGAGGGATGGAAAGTTGAGCTAAAGAGAGGAGTGAGAAGGGCAAACAGTTGCTGGGACAGGAGGAGAAGGCGACTGATAGAGGGGTGGGGTTCTTGTTATGTCTCCACATTCTGCCACATCCATTAGAGGTTAACAAAACGAGTCTGGAGACACTGCTGTAGGGGAGACATTTTCAGTCAACTTCTATAAATGGGAAAGAAAAGAGCTCCATTGAAATCTATACTATACTTAAAAATTTTTTTTATTGAAATTACACAATTTTTTTATTATTTTTTTAATTTTACGTATATATGTACCATGCTATTCTAACTCAACTAACAAAGTAACACTTGGTAGCACAATTGACTTAAAACCTGAATTTGGGAACATTGCATTTCACAAGTACATTGTTGAAAAACCATATATAAATATATACAACCCCCACCATACTCAAAATAAAAACTTTTTTTTATTTTTTTTAAAAGCCCATATATGGCCAGTAATCATCATTTTATGTTGGTTGTCTGTGTTGCTGATAAAGAGGGCTTGCGGTGACGATCGCTATCATTTGTAATCACAAAAGAGTATAAAAGAGCAGGATCTTTTTTAAAGAAAAACTAAAAAAACAACAACAAGGCTGATGATTCATTGCTTCTTTTCTCCTTTGTAAATGTAGAGAAAATTATAGTTTTGTGGAAAAACATTCAAAAATGTTACATTTCATGTTTTTATTCAACAGAGGATTTGATCAGAGGGCTGGCGCTCGAGACACATGACAGCAGTACAGCACACACAATGTACAATAAGGGCGAAGTATTCATGTTGACTCATTTATAGTATGAACCCTTGTTGCACATTGAATGTCACCTGCACACACCTATAGTTCTAGAGTAAGGGTTTTTAGTCAGGGAATTATGAGGTGGCAGGGTTAGCCACACAGATTTATTCCAAAACACAAAGTGCCAGTGAGCAGTTACTGGCAGTGGCACCTTGTCCATCATGCAGCTGTTACAATTCAACATTCTTGTTTTGTAAATACAGTTTTTTATTGTGTGTGTGTGTGTGTGTGTGTGTGTGGATTCTGTTCTTAAGTTCTGCGTAAATACATTGATCTGTTGGCAGCAATATGCTTGATGTTTTCGTCTCGTTTTCAGTCCAATTGGTACAGACACCACTCCCACCATTTGGGAAAAGCAAAAAAAATAAACAGAATGGAAAGTGAATTCCGAAAAAGGAATTAAGGCTTGAATACGTCCGAGTAAAATTAGAATAACAAACCTGACCCCCCAGAGTTTATTTTTGCTGTGGGTCTCAATTAAGTCTAATTGCAAACTTTAACGAGGGTGACATTTGTTCAGCTTTAATAAATCTCTTAAAGGTGCTGGCGTTCCGCGGGATCCCAGAGAGTATTTATAAAGAGAAGTTCACCCAGCTCCACAATCTGGAGCCATCTCTTTCTCTTCTACTTGGTTTTGTTTAAAATTCTCTGTCTGGAATGTTTCAAGAACTGCAGTAATGGACCCGAAAGTAATCGTACACCCAGGAACGGCCGGCTCCGGAATGCCAAAACGTCGAACTCGGGAAAACCTCCTTCACAATGTTCCATACAGTTTATGAATGTCTTGACTGGGATGAGTGAATTGAAAACATGTCCGCTTAAGAATTATGGCTTGTAGAATGAAACCTCTCAGAATGAAGTAAGGCGTACGTATATAATCAGACTATTTATTCAGGCCAAAAAAAGGATACGTATGATGAACTGGGAATGTCACTGCGGGATCTGGATCAATCTGGGAATGTTCATTGGCAGTGATTCCTGCGGTCCCATCGCATCTACGCGCAACATAACTGTGAGATGAAAACCTGACCAAACCAAATAATTGGTTCGGAACTAATCCCACAGAGCCATCTGAAAACTATCCCGCACCAAAGTGAAAACAGACTTACATATTTTATCTGTTTATACGTGGTGAGTAAAATTGAAACGGAGATGTGAAATGTATGCTGGAAATGCCCATGATCGATTGTTTATCGCATGGCTGTCGGGACCAGGGTTTGAAGACGAGGTCTTGCGTGTGATAAAAAAGCCGTTTCTCATTAGATCGAGTCCATCAACGGCATGCCTTTGCTTCACAAGTACACTTCCTGTAAGGCCAGGTGCGTTTGACTCTGGATCAAAACCTGTCCGCTCGCCCCTGACTCTGGATCAAAACCTGTCCGCTCGCCCCTGCTGCATATTTCCATATCAGCAGTATTTTTCTCCACATGGGTAAGCAATCAACATCTTAAAAATTGTAATTTAAAAAATACTGTATATAAAGCTGTGTTTTATGGCCTCTGTGGCTTGCACTGGCTGTTCCTGAAAATACCAGAATATATAATCAATAGTAAAAAAAAACAAAAAAACAAGCTCCCAAAAGCTTGTTTTTTTTATTACACGCTTAGAGAAAAAGGAACAAACTATTTTTTGGGTGAATGCGGCCCCCCGAGACTTTGGACATCCATAAAAATACCTGCCCTGTTTGATCCTCAGAACTAAGTTAAAAGAATTGAGTTAAATGAGCACATTTTGGAATTTGTTTGGGTCTTACTCGAACACCCCCCCCCCCCACCCCCCAACACACACACACGCGCGCGTGCACACACACACACACACACACACACACACACACACACACACCACAAACTCAGCAACTACTTCTCTCTGTATCTGAAGGCCCCATTCACCACAGCTATTCCCTCTGCACAGTGGGCTTAGAGGAAAAAAACATATTTCCACAGCTATATGTTTGGAAAAGTCATTGAAATGCATTCCATCATTGAATGGCTGAAAAAGTATGGTTCACGTGCATCTGAGCTGAGCGTGGTCAGTGGATATGTGCCAGAATGTACTGGCTGGGTGAGCAGAGACCTATTCTGCAGTGAACAACACGGCCGTCTTTGGTTGGTTTGAGAAGGAAAACAACATTGCAACGTTATTTTGCAGGAAAAAAAAAATTTGGGAAACATTATAGGGCATATACTGCACTGCACACCAAATATGAATGTTATTGCTGAAATGTGTTAAATTGTATTTGGAAAAAAACAAAACTTTATCACGACAAAATTAGACGATTAGTGATATTTATATGCTGAGTTAAACATAAATTGCTTTTATAACCACTTGTATAGCCCAAGGTATACAAACCATCTTAAATGTTCCCATGATCTTTGACATGCTAGCCATTATATCACTGGTCTCGAGGTTACTATAATGCAGGCTTCCTTATATGGATGATAGATTTTAATGCCCAGACATGTCTAAAGAATTCCACACCTACGGTGTTAACGTCCACAGGAACTGGAGTGATGTCACTTCACACTCCCCTGCCATTTAAACCGCCCGTCACAGGATCATCTAAAGAGTGTTTTTGTTGTTGTTTTCCCCATCAGAACAAAGTTGTACAAATAAGATCGGGTGTGTAGGCGTCTCGGTGATGTAGCCTGTGGAGTACCCTCCACATGCTCACTGCAAGCCTCAACATCGGCGGTTCGGAATCTGCCTTTGTTGCATGTATCTCTCTCTGTCTCTCTCTCTCTTGCTCACATTATTACTCTCTCTCTCTCTCTACACTGGGATGTCCAATAAAAAGCTGAAAAGCCCTAAAATAAAGATGGGAATTATAAAGTGTAATCCACCATAATGTGGATAACAGATTACATATTAAAAATATCTTCACATTCTTCATGTACCCTTTTAAAATGACGTCAGTCCATTGCTCACCATTGTTTGTCATTGTTGCTTACTATATTGTCTCCACACAATAACAATAACATCACGTTTACTTTATGACACATTTTCAATTATAAACCAGTTCTAAATCGTAAAAGAACAGAGGCTCCATATAGCAATGTCCCACGAGTTCTGGGTAATGCATATTTGTCACTGGGTCCAGTCAGAACACAGGATAATAACTCCAACAGGATAACAGTCTGATTTCAGAGGTACTTGGGTGGCGACCCTTGTAGAATTTTCTCATCAGTTATGCGTAGCTGTCTGTCAGCATTAAATTACTGTTTGCTGCACTACATCCACACCCTGAGCACTACCTCCACACCCTGAGCACAACCTACACACCCTGAGCACTACCTCCACACCATGAGAACTACCTACACACCCTGAACACTACCTCCACACCCTGAACATTACCTACACACCCTGAGCACAACCTACACACCCTGAACAGTACCTCCACACCCTGAGCACTACCTCCACACCATGAGAACTACCTACACACCCTGAACACTACCTACACACCCTGAACACTACCTCCACACCCTGAGCACTACCTCCACACCATGAGAACTACCCACACACCCTGAGCACAACCTGCACAACCTACACACCCTGAACAGTACCTCCACACCCCGAGCACTACCCCCACACCATGAGAACTACCTACACACCCTGAACACTACCTCCACACCCTGAACATTACCCACACACCCTGAACACTACCTACACACCCTGAACATTACCCCCACACCCTGAGCACTATCTACACACTCTGAACACTACCTCCACACCCTGAACACCTTATCCATACCCTGAACACTACCCCACACCCTGAGCACTAGCCACACACCCTGAGCACTCCCTCTACACCTGAACACTACCTACACACCCTGAACATTACCCCCACACCCTGAGCACTATCTACACACTCTGAACACTACCTCCACACCCTGAACACTATCTCCACAACCTGAACACTTTATCCATACCCTGAACACTACCCCACACCCTGAGCACTAGCCACACACCCTGAACACTCCCTCCACACCATGAGCACTACCTACACACCCTGAACACTCCCTCTACACTACTCTCCTGAAACACTTTGGCAGAGGTGACTAACATGGCAGATCTAGAACATGGAAAAAGGGCTCAGCTCGGCAGCAGAGCGCAAAGCCAGCGGGAATGTTCCGGACACGGCAACAGAGGAACTTTATACCTCGGAACTGTCGTGCGGGCCTGCCCTCCGCTGCCAATCAAAACATGGCGCCCGTTCCTCAGGGTCCCAGCGGCGCTAATTTTTTGCAATGTGCCAGGCAGTTAGCTGAGACCGGGGGCCACTCGGTCGCGGGCGGGCGGGCGAGCGGGTAGCTGGCACGGCGTAGGAGAGATGGAGGGCAGAGAAAGAACCCAGCGCTGGCAAGCTCCAGGCCCTCGTGGGTCACGCTGTTTCGGACAGAAACCTGGCAAACCCCCCGGACCAGCGCCCTGTCCTGCTGCAGTGCTGAAATGAAGACAGATGACTCCTCCACACGTGGAGCTTGTTCAACACAAAACTGCTTCACCGCTGCTGTCGGCATGGAAACTCCCTGCCAGAGTTCAGTCTATCACATGATTTGGGGATGGTATGAAAGTTGCAGTTGAGAAGTGGCCGGCGCACAAATAACGGTCTCCTCATAGAATGGGGCTTCTGTCTCGCATGAACTTGTGTTTTCAATGGAATAGTGTTCTTTATGGTGATAACTACAAACTACAGAATGACCCCTACATGTGATCTACAGATGTTTGTATGGTAGGCTTTTAGAAAATCCTCCAGCGAAAAAATACACCCAGTGTTTTGATCAATATATTTCTTAGTTTTACGATTTCCACTGCATGTATTTCCACGTTGAATGTCTGACTGGTTGCGTGGGGTCTCACGCGGCGTGTTCGTGGGGTCTCACGCGGCGTGTTCGTGGGGTCTCACGCGGCGTGTTCGTGGGGTCTCACGCGGCGTGCTCTTGTTTCTTCCCGTTTGCTGCACGACTTCTGCTTTGCACTCATCGTGTTCTCAGACGGAGACAGAATTGGGACCTATCCGTGGGGCCACACTCTCCACGGTTACTGTTGCTATGTTGAACAAACAGCTTCAAATAACTTTGTTAGTGAATAGGAAAGAGACAGCAGGAATGGTGGCCATTTTTTTATCACATCTCCAGATGTCTTCAGTCCTATAGATTAATCCTTATTAATTATTATTCATATACAGCAATCGTGATTGTTGGCAGTGATACATTACACACAAACACATTTTGTACGATATATGGTGCTTAAAAGTGAGTTTAATTAATATAATTTTATTAATTCACATTCCCATTCATATCGAGGTTCCAGTATCCAATTGCATTATAAATTTACTTGAACCCTACTCTTGTTGTTGCCTTACAATCGTACCAATAGGATTAACACATGGCTATTGCATGCATGCTTTTGAAAACTATCATTAGAAATTTAACATTAGTAACTACACTGCCTGGCCAAAAAAAAGTTGCCGTTGCACCCGTCATGCATAGTGCTGTACAAGCCTCTGGAGGCAGTGTTATCACCTGGGGTTGCTTCAACTGGTCTCAGCAATGTTATGCAGCAATAAAATGAAGTCAGCTGAGTACCTGAATGTACTGAATGACCAGGTTATCCCATCAATGGGCATATTCCAGGACGACAATGCCAAGATTCATCGGGCTCAAATTGTGAAAGAGTGGTTCAGGGAGCATGAGGAATCATTTTCACACATGAATTGGCCACCAGAGTCCTGACCTTAACCCCAGTGAAAGTCTTTGGGATGTGCTGGAGAAGACTTTACGGAGTGGTTCGACTCTCCCGTCGTCAATACAAGATCTTAGCCAAAATGTTGTGACGTTGCATAAGGTTGTCGAAACAATCCCACAACGAATGCGCACCGCAATCAAAGCTAAAGGTGGTCCAACAAAATATTAGAGTGTGCAACCTTTTTTTTTTTTTTTGGCCAGGCAGTGTACTATACACATGATCACACAACAGTGGTTATTGCAGTCACTTTCATGACCTTACACATGACATGTTTATGATGATGTTTCAAATACTTGTTTACTACTGTGCTGAAATAAAAAACAAGTAAGTTAGGAACAGACATAGGTCAGACGTAGGTCAGATGTAGGTCAGACGTAGGTCAGATGTAGGTGGATACTCTGTGCTGAATGATGTGATTTAAATATGTATTCATAAACAAATTACTAATACATTTTAAAACAGGAAGCATTCTAGCCCGAGGGCCAAATTTAGGACAAAAAAAACATGTTGTCTCAATGGGCTTATCTTATTAATAGCGACTCATTTTATTTACAATGTCTGTATCCTCATATTTGATCTAATTTCACGATAGTCATTAGATCACCCATCTTAGTACTATGGCCGTATACTATGGCTGATTGGAAAATACAATTTAATTGTTGCTGGTTAATGTATCTGTAAGCTTTAGGCAAGAATCATAAGACTACTTGAACGGGTTTTATTAATGAGTATGTTCATCTTGGTCTTATCATTTAAAAAAATCTGCAAAGAGCAATAACTGAGTCCCAAATGCATACGTTTACAAAAAACACTGAACATGTCCCATTCATTATCGGCAAATGTTAATGGATTCATGTAATATCCCTGATGAGGATTCAAACAAAGGACCTTGATATATAAAACAGTAACTATATCAGCGTATCATCAAACAGACCCTTCGCATGCGAGGCACAAGCGCACAGACTAATGCCCGAGCATAAAAACAACGCCACATTTCAAGACCATGTTTGCTATATTTTTGACATGTTTAGAGATCCCTTATTACTTGTACAAATCTGCAATCGACAAATGAATTCATAAAAATGATGGATTGATAAATTCAGATTTAAAAACCAGAATATTAAAAAGCCCTTGGTGTATATTGTGATGTTTTTTCCCTGATTTTAACTTATCAGTATAATTTCCTAGGGCTGCATACACATTTATCATTGCACGTGTACAATGACAATAAAGATTAATTCAACTGAATGCCATTCATGTTAAGTGTGTGTGTGTGTGTGTATGTGTGTGTGTGTGTGTGTGTGTCTGCATGTGTGTGTGTATATGTGTGTGTGTGTATATGTGTGTGTGTGTGTGTATGTGTGTGTGCGTGTGTGTGCATGTGTGTATGTGTGTGCGTGTGTGTGCATGTGTGTATGTGTGTGTGTGTGTGTGTGCATGTGTGTGTGTGTGTGTGTGTGTGTGTGTGAGAGAGATTGGTGGATACTGAGAAGATGCTATTTTTGCTAATGCACGTGCCATGTTGTGTCCATTTTCCTACTGTACAAACATTTTTAGTGGGACTTTAAACAGAGAACCAGCCTATAATGTAAATTGAAAACCCAAACAAACTCTCAGCCCACTGTGACCCACATGAGACTTTTAATGAGGGTCATTGGCAGGAGAACATAGAGGACTAACGCAGAGTAACTAAGAGGGTTTTACATTTGAATGAGAGTTCATTATGGATTGGGTGCAGAGTCCCTGTGATTATGTGCTGAAATAAAAAAATGTTTTAAGTTTCATACCAATGCATGACTAAGGACTGAAATGTAAATGATTTTATAACACACTTAGTGTCAATGAGATGTAAATCCAAGAGAGAAACTGGATTTAGAAAATCCTAAACTGATTTTATTTACTGAAAGATTTTCTTGCGCGTGAGCAAGAGCATTGTGTTATATTCAGCACAATAATTACAGCAGTAATACTGGGCTGATGTAACTATTGTGTTACTGGAAAAATCATCACATTAAAATGGTGAAATGTTATTTCCAACATAGATGAGCAGTGGTATAATTGCGATTATGGAGCTACTACATTATACTAAACATTCCTCCAGTTCAGTAGCACTACAAGCTGGCCAACATATTTTTGAATTGTCCGAACAGCCATTGGGTGGGTTTATTTTGTTGTGCTTGAACAGAGTGATCTGAGGCCATTTTTGCGTCTGATTTCTTGTTGAATATCAATTTTGAAGCAGACTTTCTCCTTACCAAACCATTAGCACACACAGGTTTCCCTGACATAAGATTATTTCATTTAAAAGTTAAATTCGATAAAAAAAAAAATTGTATAGTCATTTTAACAAGACACTGTCACAAAGATGCTTTATGGGAAAATAGGAAAACTAGTTTTTTTGATTAACAATAAAAAATAAAAAAAACTACTCCAGCAGGCATAAAAAACACAAAGTGTGGCAATGTTTCTTATACACCAGGCTTTATTAGTCTAATAAAACTTTATTAAAATGATATAAACGGAAATGGCCAAAGGCATCTCCGTGGATGTGAACGGCTCGGAGAATAATTATCTGTACAACAATATATAAGCTTTGAATATCAATAGGCCTTTGTCTGCAGTATTATTACACTGACACACAAGTCAAGGCTCCATCACGGGAGCTGGGCTTGGCTAATAGAACTGTCGTCTCTCTAAATTCTTACCACATCCTATATATGAGAGTGATTTAATTCGGTTTGACTGTTCTGCCATGTTGGCAGTGGGTACAGGTATAAAATATGTAATGAGAACTGCTCAAATTTACCGAGGTCGGACATACACAGCTAATCAGTTAGGTTAAGGAACACACCTCAAGTTACACACACCAGAGCATCTACTCAAAGAGTATGAGATAATATATATACATATTGACGAGGCATACATATTGTGTTTAATTTTTTCAAACCAGCAATGGTTTATTACATTTTTTTTTATTCAAGATTTTATGAAATAATATCACCCTCACAGACAAACTGGTCATGCTCTAAATTGACAGAGAATTGGCAGTGCATGTGCCCAGCTTCTAACACTGGTTCTCTGGCCCTCCCTGGGTTGGCGCATCGATGTCACCGGCGACACTCCACATCCAGACACAGAGAGCTGTGATGTTGCTATGACAACGTCTAGTTGAAAGATGGTTGCTGGCGCTCCGGTATCCCTTTCGCCCCCTTTGCTTTCCAAAGAGCTGGAATCGAAGGGAGGAGGAGGAGGATTTTTAAAGCTGAAGAGGACTTAAATTTATGCTCTGTTAACAACCAGGATAAATCTCAACAACAGAGAGGATTAACGGCGAGTTTAACAAACTCGCACGGTCTCTGTCATTCACGAGCCGGGTCTGCGAGGCGTTAGCGGCGCTTTGGGAGGAAGTTCATGGTTTCCTCGGGCTGTTTCCCCATTCCACACAACAATGTTTATGCACAATGATATCACCTATATCTTAATTTCAGTTATTAACTCACCACAAAAACAGCACATGACGGTAATGTAAGCTCCATATTATTCGTCGTGGATTTAAGCGATTCTTACTATGATAACTATTACGAGAATTTAAAAGATCATGTGGCCCTGGAAACAGAGTTGCATGAACAGAGCTTTTTAGAAAATGTGCTTTCTGTGCAGAGTGGAATTTCCCTATTAAATCTCTTCAGCTGGACACTTCAGTCATTTTGGATTAGATTTTTAAAATATTTTTAAAATTCCCCTAAATCAACCCAGTTAAACAGTATCGCATGTCTAGAAATCACACCCTCACTGACAGTAAACATGAATGGCATGTTACCTCAAATACAGTCCTGCAATTACAGAGGTATGCAAAAGTAGGAGATAGATTTTCTCAAACAGCAGACAAAAAAAAATATTCCTCTGAACGCGTAATAGTTAAGACTGCTCATTAGAATGTCAGCATTACAGGAGTGCTGTCAAAGTGCGTGCGGATCAAACGCTTGAATACTCCACCGGCTCAAACGAACCAATCAGATCTCACCTCAGCACTTGCATTTGGAGCTGGGTTTCCTAGCCTGATTTGTGGGTACAGTCGGCTACAGTGGCTAGAGCCAGAGAGAGGATTTGCAGAGAGACGAGTGGCTCTCGCTGGAGTCGCAGTTTTATGTGTATTATAACCGCTCCCCTTGGCGTTCGCTCTGATAGCGTTCAGGGGGGAAAAGCCTATTTTTTTTATTAAGCACTTTGCGAGGGTGTGGGTAGCCCCCTGTCAGTGGACTGGAACATATTCACCGTTGGTGCTTCAGATCATCGCAATTAGAAAATAACACCCTTTAGATTCATAGAGTGCCATTTAAAAAGCATACAATTAATTCACTGTAAAAAGCCCACAGTGAGTGCGTGATACCCGATGAGCTTGGCATTTAATGGGCTTCTGTTCATTAATTACACGACAACTTTTGATGAGGATTCATAGGGAAATGCATATTCCCCTGGCAACCCCTTCCCCTCTCAATGAGCACTGTCCACTACTGAATGCGTCCTACAGGGGGCGGTAAGGGGCATGGCACAGGGCTAAATGCTCAATTTTAGCCATAGACAGCACTCTCCAGCAAGGTTCCTTTCGAGCAAAGATCGTGATTGACAGGCACTAAGAACCTGAGGTGTATTGAAGCTCACGACTGGAATTAGAATTCAAAAGAAATCTAAAAGTCTGTCCTGGGAATTAACTTATCTTCTGTTTTCAGATTTGGAAATTATCTGAGTACATCCTGCACCACGCGTCTAAATATTACAGACGGATACAAAATAACAAACTGTCAAATTAATTCAACCACCCCCCCTTGCCCATAGAAAAATCCAGAATGTCTGAATAATATGCGCACAGACGGATGAATGAATTCAGTCAATGCCTTTCAAACTGCTCTGTGGCAATGCAGACATCCATAAACATGCAGGATAAGACTGTGTTGTTGCCATTATGCAGATATTGTATAAACCAGCTAACAGGACGAGGAGGGAGCGTGGACACCAGCTTCGGCGGTCTAAAGACGTGAGCCACATCGCTTCTGCACTCCAGCACCTGTCAGTTACACATTCATAATGAAAAATGGAGAATGAAAAGGTAACAGGTTGCTTATGCCTCTTCACACACACACATAAACCCGCTGAAAAATGATTTTGGGAAATATGACGTGGGCCTCAGGCCAAGATGCCGAGGGAGGTACTAAAGGGAGATTTGGAATACAAGTAAAAAGCTCAAACTGGTGAGAAACCACAGAAAGAGGCCGCTGTTAGTAACTTCAACCTGTCATCGCGTGACATCGCCCATATACCTGCGAGCACATAACTCCGCATGACCTTTCACCTTTCTGCTGTCAGGGAGGGAGGAAATAAATACTCATGTACAGAATGAAGACTGGCACAGAGGGGGAATAAAGTGAAATTTCTGAAAGGTTACGCAAGGGAGGGGGGGGGGGGGTTTGGAAAGAAATTAAACTTTGGGGAATTTAATGAATATGTGGCTGTATATGATAGGGGTTCCTCATGTCTGCACACAGGAGGCAGGGGAAGATGAGAGCCTGGGGTCATGTCAACAAAGGCCGCGACCAGATCAGGACACCCGCCATCTTAACCTGGCTGGAGGCCTGACCACAGGAACCCTGGAACACTCAGCATCGCTCCAACCACAGAAGAAGAAAAAGACGGAACCGACGCATTCCCCAAAGACAGATTGCGGGCGGGAGAGATCGCCAAAGATCTTTCAGTTTCTGAAAGAAAGTTGGAGGTCACTAAGTGAACACTGGGGCCTGCAGATAAGGTGAAAACAGCTGCTGGAACCTTCAAGGAGATCACATTTAACACAGTAAACATCACAACTGGAATTTATGAATTCCGAATTTATAGAATAACATTTAATGGCCAAATCCAGTCACAGAACAAATGCTCAACCTGATCATTAAAAACCCTGGGTTCCATGGTCACTGTTCCCACAAGACCGTTACAGTCATGGATATTGGTACCTACATGTAATGGACCTACTGTGCTGTCTTTACAGCCTACCAAATGTGTAGCATGTGGCCCCGATCAGTAGCACACTTTGTTCTAAACACTAGGTATGTATTTAAAACATGCAATATATTAAAGCCATAAGGCACGCAAAGCCTTGGTACCATAAATCATGAACACTGGCAAAGCTAAGGGATGTTGTAAAGTCAGTCTGGGCAACGGAGTGAAGCAGAAGTAGCCTATTTGTTATTCAGGGTATGGGGTGAAGCAGGAGTATTTGTTATTCAGGGTATGGGGTGAAGCAGGAGTATTTGTTATCCAGGGTACAGGGTGTAGGAGTATTTCCAACGCTCTGCTGTCTTCATAATGTATCATGGGCTTAAGTGTCTTGTGGCTTTTATTTACTGATTTACATAGTCAAATATACACAACCTTCAAAATAAATAAATAAATAAATAAATAAATAAATAAATAAACCCCCCCCCCCCCCACTATTATTGTTCAAATTATGAATATCGTTCTGCCACAATGTGCATTTCTTTTAAACTTTGTAAACTGTTCATGTTTGTATTCCAAAATAGAATGCAGAAAAAGTGCTTTCTGCACACACAGTTGACAATTGATAAATACTGTATGGGACATTAACTTACAACAACAAAAAAACTACTATGGCACTGTCTTCCTTTCAATATAGCAATCCAGTGCTTCCTATATTAACAGCAACTAAGGAACTCACGCGTTAGTCAGAACTAACAAACACCATCTCTATTCCCGCTCATTGCGTTCGACACCAAGCATGAACTGCCACTCTCCATATCCAAGCCAGGATTACTGGCTACCCCCTGGAAGAGATCATTTAGAACACAGTAAGCAGCAATCTCAGCTATTTTTATCATCTCTCTGTGCAGAGACCCACAGTAATAATGATTAGCATACTGAACACAGAGCAGTGGGTGGTAAATGTTTCCTTCAAAGACCATTGAAATTCTGCACTTTAAAGGAAAACTAATGCTTTGCAGAGGGAAAAGCATGCATGACTAACTCTTATGCCCAACTTTCTTTTAAATGCATTTTATAAATCATTAATTAATGCACAGCTCCTAAAACCTTGCAGAGAGTGGTCACAGAGGCGGCTACAGGCGAACTCAAAGAGTGGTCACAGAGGCGGCTACAGGCGAACTCAAAGAGTGGTCACAGAGGCGGCTACAGGTGAACTCAAAGAGTGGTCACAGAGGCGGCTACAGGCGAACTCAAAGAGTGGTCACAGAGGCGGCTACAGGTGAACTCAAAGAGTGGTCACAGAGGCGGCTACAGGTGAACTCAAAGAGTGGTCACAGAGGCGGCTACAGGCGAACTCAAAGAGTGGTCACAGAGGCGGCTACAGGTGAACTCAAAGAGTGGTCACAGAGGCGGCTACAGGTGAACTCAAAGAGTGGTCAGAGGCGGCTACAGGTGAACTCAGAGTGGTCACAGAGGCGGTTACAGGCGAACCGTCTTCTCTGCAGAGGCTGTGGCGGTTATTCATGTAATGTAGTTCCATTCTTGTTAGGGTGGTTTTTTTCTCTCGTTAGTTTAATGTTTAAGTTTAATGCCGTTGACAACAAGTTGTCAATTGAGTCTGAGCTTCTGGTATTTGCTGTCTCTCTTGGGCCTATACTTTCTACCTCTTAGTAAATCACTGCACATCGATCCCTGATTTTTACACTTCTGTTTGGACTATAAGTCGTTCCAGAAAAAGCCAGTAAAGTGAAGTGATTTGGGCTCGCTGAGATGTAGAAAAGATGTTTCTAAAATAGGGGGGGCTTGAAGAACCTCCTGAACTTTCATCAATGCCGTCGCTCTTTCATTCCTACCCCAAAGAGCCCCAGGTGGAAAAGAGCTAGCAACCTCTCCATCACCAAGTACCTCATTGTCACCCCGCAATACCCACAACTCCCCAGCCGTTCACACCACCAGCAACTCTGCACTTGCTCCGACGGCTCTCCCGCCATTTTTTTTTTTTTACCCGCCGACTGTAACCGTCTCGTGTGTCATCGGGCCCACCCACTCCGGGTTCATCGCAGGTCCGATGCACTAATCTTCTCCACGGACCTTTCAATCACAGCATTTCAGCAGGGAGAGTTTATCAGGTCATTAAATGGCTCCCCTTTGTCAAGCTGTCGCTCCGGTGGAGAAGACAGCTCTGTATCTGACATGAGCCAGAGAGAGTTCCAGTCTGCACTGCACGTGCTCAGATTGCACCCAGTTACTGCACGGTACATTCCTTATGAAACTGAGTAAGAAAAAACAAATGGCACAAATCGTACAGTTCAGATCCAGGTGCCACACACACACACACACACACACACACACACACACAAAACACACACACACACACACACACACACACACACACACACACACACAGTATCTATTTCCACTTTCTTCTCCAAACACATTCATTACCCACTTCCACCCCAGAGAAGTCTGGATATAGCCACCACAGATTATATTCAACACCGGCAACACGGTAATGACACGCATGTATAATAATGGCAATATGGTTTTCGCGCAACAAAGAGTGCACTCAAGTCGCTCCACGGATGTTCATGTGAGAAAGAAAGACAAGGTAAACAAAAAGAACAAAACAGAACAGATGGGGAACCAATTCAGCACATGATGGAGAGATGAGGAAAGAGAGAGAGAGAGAGAGAGAGAGAGAGGAGAGAGAGAGGGAGAGAGAGAGAGAGAGAGAGAGGGAGGGAGAGAGAGAGGGAGGGAGAGAGGGAGGGAGAGAGATGGGGAAAGAGAGAGAGAGAGAGAGATAGAGGGAGCGGAGGGAAGGAAAGTCAGACTAATCGTCACACCTGTTCAGAAGTACGACAGCAGGACGCGGATCGGCTGAACGGACAGAAGCGATCTCCGGCGCACCGGAGTGAGCCAGCCCAGAGCTTTCGGCAAACACTTCATCTTTGTGTTCGTCGCGTCCAAACACGAGCGACGTGTTTGCAGCGGATCTGCCGCGAGGCCGTCGGATTACCCGTGCCCGCTTTACCCGTGCCCGCTTTACCACGCGGAGTTAGCGAAGGATGCCGAAAGCACGCCGCTAATCCTTCATCTGACTAACTCAGGGAATGAGATGGCGAATAGAAACTGGGAAGAGACAGCCATGTTAGTTGGAGGGCCATGTGACCCGTTTGCTATCTTCATAAGAGGCAGAGGCACCAATGCTTTACACCCACATCTAGGATAGTTCTGAACCAGGGCTTTACACCCACATCTAGGATAGTTCTGACCCAGCGCTTTACACCCACATCTAGGATAGTTCTGAACCAGCGCTTTACACCCACATCTAGGATAGTTCTGAACCAGCGCTTTACACCCACATCTAGGATAGTTCTGAACCAGCGCTTTACGCCCACATCTAGGATAGTTCTGACCCAGCGCTTTACACCCACATCTAGGATAGTTCTGACCCAGCGCTTTACACCCACATCTAGGATAGTTCTGAACCAGCGCTTTACACCCACATCTAGGATAGTTCTGAACCAGCGCTTTACACCCACATCTAGGATAGTTCTGACCCAGCGCTTTACACCCACATCTAGGATAGTTCTGAACCAGCGCTTTACACCCACATCTAGGATAGTTCTGAACCAGCGCTTTACACCCACATCTAGGATAGTTCTGAACCAGCGCTTTACGCCCACATCTAGGATAGTTCTGAACCAGCGCTTTACACCCACATCTAGGATAGTTCTGAACCAGCGCTTTACACCCACATCTAGGATAGTTCTGACCCAGCGCTTTACACCCACATCTAGGATAGTTCTGACCCAGCGCTTTACACCCACATCTAGGATAGTTCTGAACCAGCGCTTTACACCCACATCTAGGATAGTTCTGACCCAGCGCTTTACACCCACATCTAGGATAGTTCTGACCCAGCGCTTTACACCCACATCTAGGATAGTTCTGACCCAGCGCTTTACACCCACATCTAGGATAGTTCTGACCGTTTAAAGAATCCTTATTGTCTACATTGTCAGGTTTAGTCATTTGCATTTTATTCGATTGAAAAAATGTCATTTTGTTTGATATTTGTACCTAGTGTCTTTCGAGATAAATATAGGTTCTAAATAAATACTTAATGCTGAATATATGGGGTCCTCATCAGGAGACAGTGAACTTTGACCTCCTGTAACATTCTGTGAGATTTCCTTTCCATTCTGAAGTTGACTACAGATTCATTAGGAACAGCTACCTCCCAATGTCCAGTTTGTTGCTGGTGAGTGAATAAAATAAAAAAATCAATTCAATTGCAGAAAGGAAATACTCTGTAAATAATGTTTAATAATTAGGACCCCCAAACTAAAATGACAGCAGTGTTTATGCAGTCTATCTGAAAATGTCCGTTTCTTTCATAGCTCCAGCCATAAGGGCACTTTTATATTTTTATGCAAAAGCCAGACGTCCAGCCTCATCCTATCCAGTATATCCTCAGTCAGTGTGACTAAGGGAACACTTTAGCTAATACATTCCCCACTCCTTCACTTCATCTGAAGGACACGACAAAGCGCTCCCCTGACACCTATAATCATACGGATTGTGTCTAACATGGGGAAGGCTACTGGATGAGAGACATGTGTACTGATGAATGGACACCCATCAAACCCACTGACACCTAAGAGCTCAGGTAAAATCAAGCAGGCTGTCCTCCAGCAAGGCTGTCCCTGCAACAGGATAATCCCATTCTGGGAAACTGCACCTGTCCCTTAGCAACCAGCTAACAGCGCCGGGAGAGAGGCGCCGTTTCTGATCTATCAATCTTATTAGACAAGCGAGGGCAAGAGCAGAATAATAATGAACTCTCAGCGCATTAGAGAGCAAACGTTTTGTTTTAGGCGAGCTGGACCTCGGACGGCGACCGGACCGGCGAGCCAAATTCACTTAGCGGGGCGGAGGAGTCGACGGGTCGTGCCACTGGCACGGGTGCAATAAAAAAGCTCATCTGTGTGCCGTCTCACCTGGGAGCTGAAGGAGCCAGCGGAGAGGAAGAGGGACGTGAGCCGTCGGATATAATCGCCTTACTCTCGCTTCTGTGACCTGAATTAACTGCACACTGAGACGGCTAAAAACACAGGGGACCCCTACTCCCAGGCAGAAAGGATTGTGAGGTGTAACTCGGGGGCAATTGTGTTTTTTTGTACACCCCACCCCCATCACTCCAGACCTCTAGCTTTCACAGAACATGAGGACACGTGACACATTCCGCAAATGTGACTGATTAAAAAGGCAAATTATAAAAACAAGTCTCTAATTATCTTAATTAAAACTCGTTAAAACATTTTCTGTTGAGCCTAATGTCATTTAGAATTTAGAAATGAGGCTGTAATTGCTTGATCTCTCCACAAATTTGTGTCAGTTTAATCCGACTGTAAAGGTAGAAGGTCTGTTGCACTAGTCAGCTGACATGAAGAGACAAGCTGAAGAGGGTGGAGGTCAAGAGGAAATGCACACTGCACACAATCCTGTGGGATAAAAAAAGACAATTACACATGGGTATTTAAAGGTGTATTTAATGCAAAATATGATATAAAAACAATGATACTGATAAAATAATCTGCTTATTAATGTTACACAATATCAAACTAGTCTCACCGTGATTTCAGAAAAGAGCCATAAACCTTAATAAGAGGAGAATAAAAACAATGTGTCCACAAGATAATATGTTTAGTTGTTCCTTCAGCTCAGGCATTTAATTTCAGACTGAATATGGAGTGTACCAAGAGACTAGAGAACAAGATTGTTTAAAAAAAACAACAGAAAAAAACTATACATACATTACAAGATCAACGCACAGTTGAAAGATTTGTATAAAGGCACGATTCCATTCTTTTGAAGTTAATTAAGGAGGCTTCCCCGGCCACAACCCTAAAATCCACAGCCCACAATACCGTTTGAGTCAAATGGAGAGCTCTGATTCAAAGCGTAACCGAGACGCACACTTACGAAGCTACTTCCCTTTACCTTTTTGTTTGTGAGCCTCCACAGAACTGCAGACACAGAAAGGCTGTGACCTCACTTCCTGTCTCCTCCAGGGGAGTAAAGGGGCTTTGATGTGGGCACAGTGTCTCCCCCCTGCTGGGAGCCAGTCTTCCTCATCCTCCTCTCCACTTCCTGTCCATCATCAAATGTTTCTTCCATTGTCCAAATAATCTCTCTCCCTCTCTCTCCCTCCCTCTCCCTCCCTCCCTCCCTCGTCTCTCTTTCTCTCTCCCTCCCCCTCTCACTCTGTCTCTCTCTCTCTCTCTCTCTCTCTCTCTCTCTCTCTCTCTCTCTCTCTCTCTCTCTCTCTCTCTCTCTCTCTCTCTCTCTCTCTCTCTCTCTCTCTCTCTCTCTCTCTCTCTCTCTCTCTCTCTCCATCCCTCACTTGTTTAGCAACCTGTGAAGACTATATGTTTTGTTGGTCACTTCACCTTCATAATTCCAAAGCTGTACAAAAGACAATAATTACAGTACACTGTGGCTTTATGTACTTCTTATGCATACTTTCATCATAGCCATCATCACCGTTCTTCTAATTATTACATAATACATAAAAATGACATAATAGCAAGTCTATAATTAAAAATACAATAATAAAAAAAACTAAAAAAAACTAAGTACCCTTCATTAATATTTTAGAAAGTGACAAGGTGGTGGGGCAGTGAACGGGACATGCCTGGACGTGTCACTCACAGAGAGGGTGAGAGACCGATGCTACCTGTGCTAGCAGGGTGCTATGAGCAGACTGATGCTATCTGTGCTAGCAGGGTGCTATGAGCAGACTGATGCTATCTGGGCTAGCGAGGCGCTATAAGCAGACTGATGCTATCTGTGCTAGCGAGGCGCTATAAGCAGACTGATGCTATCTGTGCTAGCGGGGCGCTATAAGCAGACTGATGCTATCTGTGCTAGCAGGGCGCTACGAGCAGACTGATGCTACCTGTGCTAGCAGGGCGCTATGAGCAGACTGATGCTATCTGTGCTAGCGGGACGCTACAAGCAGACTGATGCTACCTGTACTAATCTGTCACAAGTAACGTACACATATAACAGAGTCCGGACTGAGAGAGCTAGCCCAGAGAATACACTGCGTTTGATTTGACTGTAATGATCGGCCCACGGACTGTAATTTTCCAGTGTGAAATGCGCTTAAACCCACACATCTGTGTCTCAGGCCTCACATCCATCTCCCTGGTGACACAGCACTGCCTCCGCTCTTACCGCAAAAAAAAATAAAATAAAAAATTCTGCTGAAATGAGTCTAAATCGCTTCGCAGACATTCAATTTAAAAATTGCCCACAATCGAATTCTCTCTTGCACGACCATCGTAAGGCACCTTTTGAATATATCCATCATGCGCTGGGAGTGTGTCTTCACGGCGGTAAAATGGCAGCCGCAGATCTACGCATTACAGCCGGCAGACAGAAAGCAACTGTCTCTGTCAACGTACAAAAGCTAGTGACGGAAAAGAAAATACAAAAAAAACCAAAAGCCTGTCAAAGCCGCGCGCGACACAAACTTCCACTCTCCCTTCTCTCCCCCTGCAGCCCACATCCCGTGCCGGGCTAAACCGTGCCACGCCACACCGTCCCGCTTCTAAAACCTACAGCAGATGCGCCGCTACCCTGCTCTCCGCACACACAAACACACGGGCCTCGCTCAACACACTGTCTATGTGGATTAAAGGCGGGGTGGTGGGGTGGGTGGTTGGACAGCGGCCCTACACCGCGGCCGTCTGCCGGGGGTCCGGATTAGGCCCGTCTCCGTAAGCGTAGCGGTCCGGGCTGGCGTTGCGGTATCCTCCCGCGCGGTTCATGGTGTCGTAGCGGGGCGCCCGCAGCGGGAGGGTGGGAGAGGGAGGCACGTCTTGACGGTGAGGGCCCCGCTGCTGGGGCGGAGGGGGGTAGTACCCGGGATCGCCCTGCCGGGGGTCCGCGGCTCTGCGGTCCGCACCCCGGGGGTAGTTATCTCGGGAGGGGTAGTTATCTCGGGGGGCGTAGCTGGGGTATCCTGGCTGAGGGGCAGGGTAGTGGGCAGGCTCTCGATGGCCCCCCCAGGGCTGCATAGGGTAATCGTTAGGCTCCATTGGCCCCCGTCTGTAAAAAAAACAAAACAAAAAAAACAGAACAAAAAAAGGTATTGTTAGGCTGTCTGAATGGCCAGAGTTTGTGACCAACAGTAAGACACGAATGTAAAAAAAATTCCATATTTCAAAATTAAACGACCACATTTATTCCTTTGTGGAAAATGGTGCACAGCTCAACCAGTGTAAAAGAGTGGGCTCTCTCCCTCCCTCCTTCCCTCACTCCATCCCTCTAGATACAAGTTTTGTTGTAGGGAAGCCTGTTGAGCAACAGGCCAGCAGTCAAAGCGGTGAGTGGCATACATATTTTCCCCAGGTATTAATTCACTAAGCCCACACATCACTCGATTCAATGCAAGACTTAGCGCAAAATTTCGCCCATTTTAATTCCTGAAATGTCTTTGTGATTCCCTCTTTGTGAAGGTGCTTGTCTTTAACAGAAGGTCAGTAACAGAACTAAGGCTGAGAGGCGGGTGTGAGAGCACCCGGACCCGCAGTCCGAAGCGCAGGGCAGCTCCGTTTCCATCCGTCTAAATGATGAGTGCTAATCTCCCCGCTAATGGCAGCTGCAGAGCAGAAACTCAGGAGGGTTCACGTTTCACGGGCGCAATCCGCATTTTTTCCAGCTCACGAGCCGCCACCGCTGCAGGATTGAGTGGGTTACAGCAGCTTTAGACGCCGGTCAAACTACACCTCGGCTGGATCACGGCCAGAAAAACAGCCCCATGCGCGGGCGAGAGAATTAGGAGCTGGGGTCAAAGGTTGCTATTACAGCACTGCTACAGTACCCCCTGTGAGTGACAGGACGGCAGAGCACTGAGGGGAACAAACCTTCCACAGGCCCACAAAGGCCTTAATGTGTCTAATACGTACCTGTGTTAACACGCTTCCGTTTCATTGGCCATTTGACACGGGCACTGATTAAGGCGGATATGTTCTGCGTGCATGGGTTGTGCACGGTTAGGCTATAAAGTTCCCGTGGTATAAAGCGATACGCTCAAACTTTGGGTAAACATTAGGGGTGTGGGCGTGATGCACGGGCGGGTTGCCTAGACTACCTCGCCCCCCCCCCCCGGGGGGAAGGAGGGAGAGGAGGAAACAGGCATTCCAGAAAGCCATCAGCACACGCTTTAATCCGTTTCTGGCCCCGACCACCCAAACAGCGTCGGTCAGGTGTGAGAGCTGTTCGCTGCCGCCCGCCTGCCTGTCTGTCTGTCATCCCCAAGGTTATTGGCCGAGGCCTCTCTGATGTCATCCGCTTCCAGAACACAGATAAAGAAGTGGGGAGAGGGAGACGGACGAAGGCCACGGACATCATTACTGGAGCAGATTAGCGCTGCGGCCGCGTGCTCCTGTGCACAACACCTGGCTGTTAGAGGTGCTCAAGGCCTCCCGAAAAGGAGAAGACCTTCTCAGACAGGTGAAAAATGAGTGTGTGGAAAACGTACACAAACTCCACTTCAGATCCGAGGCCGCACTGCATGGCAGTAGCTGATGTGGGGCTAGCGGGGGGGGGGGGGGGGTGAGGGGGGGGTTCTGGTTATGTATATCTGAGGAATGCTGCTTTTGGGAACTCTGTCAGCTTGGAACAGCAGCTGTGGATTACTGAATATAAGGCTTGGGAGCTGTTCTTATAAACTCACAAGCAAGGGCCTCCCTAAACACACATGTACACACGCAGGCGCACACACACACAAAACACACACATACAAGCACGCACATGCACAAACAGAAACACAGACACACATGTATACACATACAGACACACACACGCGCATGCCCACACACACGCGCATGCCCGCACACACATACACACGCACACAGACAGACACACGTATGCACATGTCTGCACACACACATACACACGTACGCGCACATAGACACACACACGCACCTGTATGCACATATAGATACAGACACATACAGACGGACACACACAAACACACACTACGACAGGCCATAGCCCACTGTATCTCCACAGTTTAACGGGAATAATCATTGCGTTGCAGATGGGGGCCAGGTTGCTCCCGGCTCGTTTGACAGATGCCTGGTCTCTGGCAGAGCTGAAACCCAGAGGAAGGCGGAGAAGGGGTTAATCCAATCGGATGCAATCAGTCAGACTCGCACCCCCTCATTACCGCCGCCCCAGGCAGGGGGAGGGGTCGGGAACGCTTTCCAGTTTACTCCCGAGAAGAATTCCCGTTTTGTCAACGAGGCAGCTTGCACCTGCCAGAGGACTTTAGAGGAAATGCAGTAACATTCCTAATAACCCTCCTCCTCATATCCCTCCCAAAAAACACTCTGCCAAACAGCTGGTAGCAGCCATCTCGGGGGGCTCTGAGAGAAGGGTGCCTCACGGCAGCGCGTAAACCTGGGCAGGCCAGGGCGACACGGTAAACCACAAGCTTCATAAAAACATTCAGTGAAATTCACTCATTCTCACACGCAATCAAAGGCACCTTTTCAAAGCTAGGATTGTGAACTTACGACACGCCGAACAGTAAGCAACTCTCTCGCAGAGCACAAGCGTGAGAGAGACGGGCAAAAGCACAATCACTCTCTCATCACGAGCGGCGTGCCTTGACACACCATCTCTCTCGCAGAGCACAAGCGTGAGAGAGACGGGCAAAAGCACAATCACTCTCTCATCACGAGCGGCGTGCCTTGACACACCATATCACGGAGATCCTGCCAATATGCCAAATGCTATCACTGCGTTTCCTCAAAAAGACTGGAGTCTCTGAATGAACGGTGGCCTTGAACGGAGAACGCGTGTGAATGAATACGCGCTGCTCTTGAATACCCTCCGCTGCGAATAACCCGCCGAGGTAGTTCTACAGAGAGACTACAGAACGCCACACAGTCACTGCGTTATATCATTCCGTTTCACTTGTGATGGCGTGCAAGACGTGACCTGTTCCTCACTTATGAAATAAAAAGTTGCTACAGGTTGTTATCAGTTTTATATTAGCAGCAGGGGACCTATGAACAGTTATGGTCAAGATAAACATGCTTAAAGAGGAGCATTTGAATAATAAGAATGGTAGATTAATGCAGATGCCAGTTAGATATGGGTGGAGTGCTGTACAAAACAGACTGTACTAACCAAGAAGTAGGGTCCAAGTGATAAGATGGCGTTTAAATAAGTCACAAGATAACATGAACACAAACTTCGGTTTGATCTCGACTTCCAAAGAAACAGGGGCCACTCCCCTTGCAGCCGACTACAAACGATAAGAGAAGCCTAATAAAAAAAATAGACAAACCTCTAATTACATAAAAAGGAACTTCACTGCAAAGTCTGTTTTTGATGGTCAAATGAATTGAATTTATCTATAAATTGATCTATAATATGGTAGAAAAATGACCAGACTAGGTGATGCCACAGTAACTCTCAATATAACAGTGACCCATGGCAAAGGCAGTGAGGTGTGTTTTGGATGCTGGAGGCAGTATGTAACATATCAAGACAACCTCAACTTATAAAAATAAAATTCACCCTTTAATCGAGATGTTGTTGAGCATAAAAGTGTGCTGTTGGGGGGTTTGGAGTACCTTGCCTTCTTTGATTCCTTCAGAAACCTTAAATTATAACTGTGTGGTCTCCTGGTGTCTACATCCAGGGAACTCGATTTTCCATCTTCAAGTCTGAACACATTTGAATTTATTATTTTCTTTGAAATACACACCTGCTGTATCCCTATCATAATATGGGCAAAGCGAGTACTGTGTTATATAGCTAACAAGCTACATAGCTTACATCGGTATGTCGGACCAGTTAAAATCATCATGCAGCAACAAATATGAGGAGCTCTCCCTGTGAGTCATTTACACAAAATTCAACCTGTTGTGATCCTCAAGAAAAAGGGGCCCTGACCACTTCAACCTGATGTGACCCCTTCGCCTCGCCACCGGACGATAAATGGCGATAAAAGAGAAACTCTGACGTCGTAAAAAGACATATTTGATTTTAAATGTATGGTGCTTGAAAGCTCACATTGGGGTAGCTCATCGCTATTGGTTAGATGTGTATGATGAGCTACAAAGTAAAGTGACTACAGTGTGATATAGCAATCTAAATAGCTAACGGCTTTACGTGGGTTCAATTAAAACAACCTGACAGAAACAAGCATCATGTAGCTATCTCAGAGTAATGTAAAGCCTTGCCCAGTTAACATTCATTTAAACTGTTAGACTTCCACTATTTAAAAGCCCAATACCCTGCTGCGAACATGTAGCGGAACACAGTGATATTTGGAACTTGCATTTCTCAGAAAAGCTGCAGCGTTAAATGAAAGCTGCCCTTGAATAGACACCACCCCTGGACATACTCTACAGAATAACGAGTGGTTTGAAATAAACCCTGCAGTGATTACTGAAAGTAACATCAAGGAGAGTAGTGGTTATTTTGCTTCGCGACACTTCAGTTGCGGCAATTATGAAGGTAAAGTGTGGACTGTGCTTTCAGCTTTAAGGACGTGCATTTTTGTTTTTTTTGTTATGGGAAACCAAAAAAGAATTGTATCAAAGAGATGGTTTTAATCTGAGCTGCTCTGCATCCATTTGTAACTGATCATTTCTCATTTAAGCACAGGGAAGAAATACCAACCGAGAAGAATTCATATTTGATTTTACTTTCAAAGTGAGAAATGGATGTTTGTACAGAGTTCACACCTTCTCAGAGTTTGTCTTCTGTTCTACTTATCGCCGTAAATGTAATTTAAAAAAAAATAAAGCTCTTGTGTTGAAAAGCGAGAGTGTTTTCGACGGCTTGGCTTCTGTGAAACACTTTAGCACTCAGTGTATGAAAGTTGAGGTAACCGAGTTTCCATTCCCAAAAGCTGATTTTATTACGGCACCCTCCATTTCAAAATAATGAAGTTATCAGGAAACAACACTGCCACTTTATTTATTTGGGCCACAACAGCAACCAAAACAAAGAAGCAATAAAAGAAAAAAGTGAAAAATGATGAGAGAAAAAGTGCCTCTGTCATCCATCAACGCTGAGAGACATCAGCTGAAAACAGCATGTGGACGGAGCGATATATAAATATACCGCGTGAACAGTCGGTCTTCACGTTTCTGCCGAACGCCGCTTCAGGCTCCCGTGGTGCACCTGGGTACGTAAGACTTCTCCCAGACGCCCTGACGAGGGCATGTTGGTTCAGCTGTTTGAGGGAACGGCACGGCACTAGATCTCACCTTATAGACATCCTACTGACCCCGGGGGGTAGGAGGGGATGGGGGGGTCACATGGCATCACTGAAATTTCACCACGAGGATCATGGGATTGCTGGGCATCACAGCTGTTCGCTTTTAATTAAAGGCTTTGTATGGCTGATAGTGGTAGAGGAAGCCATAGAAACAGTAGTGTGGCTATGGACTGGCTGGCTGACTGGCTGGCTGACTGACTGGCTGACTGGCGGATGACTAGGTACTGGTGTAATAAGAAAGGGGAAAAGGAAAGTAGTCACAGCCAATAGAAAGCGCTACTTTGTGATTCGTATTTACTGTGTAATTAACATGGAAAAGGGAGACAGAAGACAGCTCATACTAAAATAGTGCTGCTTTATTGGGAAATTTTGTGATTCGAAGCTCCCAACCTGTGGCGGTCCTAGGCTTAGGCAAATTCGGCAAGTGCCTAGGGCAGCAAGTGCTCGGAGGAGGCAAATATCCCAGCATCCCCCCCTGGAAACACGTAGATACGCAACAACGGAACACACGTCACGAATGTGCTCGCACACAAACTCAGCGCTCATGTATATGTGGGCACGTGGGTCAATGAAATAACATAAAATAATATGCAATAGAACAGACCCCTCTTGCTTTCCTTAAATATACGAAGGGGGGGGGGGGGGTTGCCCTTGTAGTTTTGCCAAGGGCACCAAATGACCCAGGACTGCCATTGCACCCAACTCTATTATACCCAATTTCATTACCCTAAAACTGAGTTTCAAACTTACCAATGCAAGATAAAGACATTTTTAAAAGACATTTCATTTAAAAAAATTAAAAAAATAGTTCACGCTGATGAGATGCTCAGTCTTGGAGATGAAGCCTTGGATTGTTTCTCTGAGGATATCAGATGGTGGTGTCCCAATTCCTGCACAGTTTACAGAAGCGTGTGAGTTCTCACAGCACCTTCATACACCATGGACAAAGTGTGCGAACACACAGGTCAAAGGTCAACGGATTACTGGAGGACTGCGTTAGGGCCGCCTCACGCCTCACGTGAAAAAAACTAAGTGTGAGAGCAGAGGACAAATGTTGAGCTGTGAAAAATATAATAAGTCCACGCGCTAACAGGAATAACCCAGTGGATGACATAATATATTTCAACTAACATCAACTCAAATAAACTTGACAACTAATTTTTGTCTGAACATTTTATGGCATGAGGCAGAGGAGCTCTCAAAATGCAGTCGGATCACTCCAGAGTTACACGCTATTTTTGATGAGGAAATTGTACACTATCAGACAATTTGTTGCCACTTGTTGAATTTGTGAAATTAACAGTACAGCTGAAAATATTTGTCTTCAGATATGTGTTGTACTATATATATATATTTACTGATTTATTGGTTAATAATTACATTATTATCAAGTTGTAAAACATATTCTACAGACAAGTCAGCTATTTAGTAGTTTCATGGAGGCTAGCTAATGTAGATAGCTTTCAACAAACAACCTTTGGGTACTTTGTATTGCATTGTTTACGTTATCTGTACCCTGACTCTGCATACTGTTAGCTTTGTGAAAAGTTAAACTAAATACAATTTTAAAAAGTCATGTTTGAAATAATCAATGACGTGATAGTATTTTTGATGGATAATGTAAGATCCTTCTGCTCTTTCATTGAGTGGGTCAGTCTCATCTTTGATGATGCACTCAAACTGGATCTGTGACTCCAAAAGCAGATATCCCTTATAGAACAGTACTTCTAAAAAGATCTTGGTGGCTGCAATAGGTTTTGTTTCTGAACAGGTCAAAAAGACTGTGTGGTTCCAGACAAGGGGGGGGGGGGGTGGGTGCGTGATGGATACATGCCGGTGGACGCCTGGATAGAGGCACATACAGGTGTTTAAGAGGGAGCAGCCCTTGTGCTGGTCGGCGTGGAAACAGAAATAGTGCTGGAGGTCTTTAATCTGAATTCCTGTCTGCATGAAAAAAATTACCCCGGAGAGCCCAGGAATTCTGAAGGTCAGCACCTGTTTGGAATAATGTCTCAGCCTTTGAAGTGGAGCCTCAGAAAACCCCCGGCAAATGCCAGCGTTCGAGAACATTCCGCCGCGCGTTCTGAGGACCCGTGACGTGGCGTGGGCGAGAGCGCGCGGACATTTCACGCAGAAAAAACGGCGATAAACGAACCCGGGTTTTCATTAAACTATTACCTTGCCGTTTGCCTCCCATTACCTGGCCGGGGCCCGGTGACGGGGGAGCTGGCTGAGGCGAAGCAGAGGTGAGCTCAAACGTGTTAAATGAGGTTTTGGCCCTAATGAAAGTCACGCTTGTGTGGTTATCGCCATGATTGGGGCCGAGGCTCTGCGCGGCGGCTCGCATTTCACGGCCGATCGGTCGCACGGGGGTCCATTCCTCTCGTCTGAGTGCGCTCTCCGGGGGAAAGGGGGAGCCACCCCCAAGTTGTGGCGGGAGAAGAGGCCCCTGGCGGTGTTCGAGACGTGGGTGCGAATGTTAGACTAGGTACGGGGCAGTCGCAATTCAACGCGGTCACTAACTGGACACTTTTACCTGCCACCCGGATGCTGGTTGAGCACCAGCTGAACATACATGTGTCTGCTTGTGTGTGTGTGTGTGTGCGTGTGCGTGTGTGTGTGTGTGTGTGTGTGCATGCGCCAGGGAAGCGGGCTACCGTGGCACAGATGGAGGGTGCTGGTTGCCACAGCAACACAGCAAAGGCAGGACAATGAATATGTGACAATCTCGGGCTCACATCAAGAGTCTCAAGCGCCGGTTAAGACTGCTCTGTGCATATAACCCTTTTTTCTGTCAGTTTAGATTGCATTTTATTTATTTTATTTACTCATTTACAAGCAGGGTGTGAAATTAACACCCGTCACCAGCTAAATGCTGGTACAATTGTGACTGGTAAGATTTTATATTCTAGCAGGCACTTTGGCAGGTAAGCAATATTGTAAAAGGTAATGTGCCAGGTAAAATGTTGAAAACGGCTGGTGATTTCTTAGAACCCACAAGCCACTCTAGCCAGTGGGTCAAAAAGCTAATTTCATACCATGTTTACAAGTAATGGCATATCACTCATTCTACAGGAAGCCAGGAAACAACAATGTCACTATCGCTATGGAGCACAATAATACAAACACTAATGATAATAGGTATGAATAATTGTTAATAATCATGGATAATTGTTAATTATCTTGTGAGGCCATTCCACAGGACCTATTGAGCCCATAACAAGGGTATCGAGGGAGTCTAATGAGACTCCTCGATTCCAGATGTTCAGTAATTGTCAATAAACATCTTCTTGGTCATGGACTCCAGGCAAAGGGGGTCAAAGAGGGAATTAACTGCACACCGCCCCCCTCCCACCCCTGACTTTGAACTTTGATTGGCACAAAGTGCTTGTGACCTTGAGCAGTCGCGGCAGCAACGCTGACCTCACTAAACACACAAAGCCCCGGCTTCTACCAGTCAAAACAATAAATGAGGGTTTTACTCAAACACTCAAATTATTATTGAGTGAATGAGTGGAAATATGTATTAAATCTACCAATTTCATTAAAAATACAATTTAACTAAGTGTACCATGAGCTCTATTACAATGACATACATATGGAGTAAGCCATAAAATGTGTGCTACCGAGACAGGAGTTGTTTTTGAGAAACAGGCTTGATAGGAAAGCTGAGATTCAAAGATCTTCCCTTTCTTGTGCAACCAAAATCACAGCAAAATGTCATAATTTCCCCATCACTTAAAAGGACCTCCAACACAACTGTACCTCCAACACAACCAGACCTCCAACACAACCGGACCTCCAACACAACCGGACCTCCAACACAACCCGACTTCCAACACAACCCGACTTCCAACACAACCGGACCTCCAACACAACCCGACTTCCAACACAACCGGACCTCCAACACAACCCGACTTCCAACACAACCCGACTTCCAACACAACCCGACTTCCAACACAACCGGACTTTCAGGCATGGGGCCAGAAAGCAGAGAAGTCAGAGAACCTGAGGGAACTATGACCACTACAGCCTGTATCCTAAAGGCACATAAAGGTGTATCTGACGATGGGAAACAAGGACACACTTATGGGGACTGGAGCCACACTCACTGCTCCCATCCTCAGTCTGTATTGAATAGGGAGGGGGGGGTATAATGGCTTTCTTCACTAGGCCACCAACTGTGCGTTAATCATTCAATTATCACTCCAACGAGGACGCTGAAGGGGAATGCCAAAACTGCACACAACTCCGACTCGGTCCGATAATCCTGTAATCTACAGGCGGAGGTGAAGGGCTCTTCTGATTGGATAACCCATGTGCATTATTTCAGTAATGATCTTAATTGGGTTCATATGGAGGAGGTTCGCGCCGGCTGCCTCGAGCCCACAGCAGTTCCCCCCCAGCAGAGCCAGCCGCTGGGACCGAGCGAGGGGACCGTCAGCCCCCAAACGAGCGTCTAACGAAGAGCTGGAGCGGGAGCGAGACCGGGGGCACGTCGCGGAGGGACCACGCAGTCAGGAACAGATTTATTTCTTCCAGAAGAGTAAAAACACGCTAATGTAATGGAACTCAAAGGGAGCACTGAAGCCATTTGAAGGGAAATGGGTTTGAATGAAGACCCCGGGGCCTTTTATGCAAAGTTCATCGTTGGTGAAGAAAAAGGGGGGAAAAAAATAAGAATTTTTTAGGAATGAATCTGCGACAGTGCTGGGGCACTGACGCTTCGGGGAGATCTGAGGCGGCAGCAGCAACAGATTTATCCCTGTCGCGCTTTATTTCAGCCAGACTTTGAAAGCGGGTCCCAAACTTGCACAGTGCATTATTCACGCACCATGTTTTCCTTCTGGTCTGAGCTCTTTTTGTTTTGCAGGCGCTAGTTAGCGGGACGCGGCTGAAGAGAAAGCCACAGGTCCCTCCACGACACGCAGGGTGCGTGTGGGGTGTGGGGTGTGTGGGGGTTACAGTACGGCCTTGTTCCGTCCATGAGATGAGCGCAGATATCGGTTTACACCCAAGCGTCTGCATCCCGGTCTCCAGGGAGGGGATCAGGTGGATTCCTGGGCCGAGGGCCTCACAAGGAAAACACTCCAGATTTAATTATAAGCTTTAAAGAGGATTACTCTGTACTCTGAGAAGAGGGGAAGTCCTGCACCCCCCCCCCCTCCATCCTCCATCCACACTCAGTCACGCCAGCTAATGCAGATAGGTGCAGACGTGGTCTTACCTGGGCAGGGAGGCGTACTGTCGCTCCACGTCCTCATATCGCGGTGCCAGCCGGCCGTCGTGCCCCCTTAATGGCATCTGTCAGGGAGACAAAGGGCAAGGGTCAGTGGTGATGGGAGGTGGGGTTTTGGGGAGACCCACAGGTTGTGGTGATGGGAGGTGGGGTTTTGGGGAGACCCACAGGTTGTTGTGTGGGGGCTTCTATTCGGCATTTGAAAAGGTGATCTGACCTCTCATTCAGATAATACCGCTACTCTAACGCAGGGCCGAGCGGGAGAGTCTGGTACCGTTTATGGGGGATTTATTTTTTGGGTGGTATTTGAGGGGGGGGGGGTTGAGCTGAGCTGTACCGAGCCCCCCTAACTCCCCCTCCAGCCAGAGGAAAAGCCAGATTACCTCCACACATCTCATGTGATCCCCCTCCACCCCCACCCGCACACTGCCTAATCCCTCCAATTCAAACCAGAGAGAAACTTAATATTTGTTTCAATGAGTTTTCCCCACCGTAAGGATCTTGACTTTCCACTAAAAGACCAGTTTCTCTCTTGTACTTATTGCACATTCGGTCGTCGAATGAAAACCTACAAATCAAAAAAGAAAAGAAAGATTTTTTCATTATGAAAAGATAAAATAATGAGTGACATTTCAGCAGGAACACAGAGTTGAATGTGATGTTACTAAATGATAAACGCCGGCACGTTATCCCGCGGAAAATAAATGACATGGGCAGATTTTAGGAGCCCTATACAGATGAAGGTCAGCGCATTACGGAAAAGTGGACAGGCCTTTCTCCCGGGGCCATGTGAAGGAAATTGTGCCATCCGTCTCAATGAGCCAGGCTTTAAGTCCCAACGCTGCATGCCTGCCTCTACTCTCAGCCATTCTCATAACGGCGAAGGAGTCCGGCTGCATATTAAGTACATCCTTTATAAACGGCGAGTGGTCTTTAAGGCCTCAGTATCTCAGAGCAGGGGCATTACCTGGCACTGGGACGACCAGGGACAGGGTTGGCTGAGGGGACACGGACAGCAGGAGAAATAACATCATCTACAGATGTGTCTCTGTCTCTCACTCTGTCTCTCACTCTGTCTCTCACTCTGTCTCTCACTCTGTCTCTCACTCTGTCTCTCACTCTGTCTCTCACTCTGTCTCTCACTCTGTCTCTCACTCTGTCTCTCACTCTGTCTCTCACTCTGTCTCTCACTCTGTCTCTCACTCTGTCTCTCACTCTGTCTCTCACTCTGTCTCTCACTCTGTCTCTCACTCTGTCTCTCACTCTGTCTCTCACTCTGTCTCTCACTCTGTCTCTCACTCTGTCTCTCACTCTGTCTCTCACTCTGTCTCTCACTCTGTCTCTCACTCTGTCTCTCACTCTGTCTCTCACTCTGTCTCTCACTCCGTCTCTCACTCCGTCTTCTCACTCCGTCTTCTCACTCAGGTGTGGCAAATCATTGATTCATTTGAGCACTGATTTTTCAAAGATATTTTTTCAGGATGTGAGTTGAGGGATTCCTGCATCACATCTTCTAATAAACTATTAGTGCTTACATGTCATTATATTTGATAGAGTAAGCAATTGGACAAACCAGACCATAGACCAGCACAAACCAGGCCGTAGACTAGCACAAACCAGGCCGTAGACCAGCACAAACCAGGCCGTAGACTAGCACAAACCAGGCCGTAGACTAGCACAAACCAGGCCGTAGACCAGCACAAACCAGGCCGTAGACCAGCACAAACCAGGCCGTAGACCAGCACAAACCAGGCCATGGACCAGCACAAGCAGACAGTGATACAAAGCAGGTGCCCGTAAGTTACTGGGCAGCAGCATTGAGAAGGTGAAGAGATGAGAGCAGGGCAGCCGGGCGCTGCCTCTGGGCACAGTAACCATATGCAGTCAGCGTGGGATAACAGCTGAAGAACAGGGCCACCAGCCAGCCAGCCACACCAATGTCAACACAGCCAGGCTAACTTTCTCATGTAACAAGCTGCTGCAGCTCTATGGGACCCGGTGTGCGCCCAAGGACACACGATACGGCCCGCCGTGACGTACGCTACGCTGTGCCCACGCGATACGGCCCGCCGTGACGTGCGCTAAGCCACACAGACATACCGCTGCCCGCCGTGATTTATGCTAGCCATACAGACATGCCGCGGCATGCTACGTCCCTGTAGCATATGGTGCGGCGAAAACAGGCTGCCCTCTCCGTCTCGGGCACTGCCAATGCTCGGTGTCTGCAAGGTGCCAACACCCCGCCCCTTACCCCCACCCCCCCCACCACCACCACCCCGCATACCCACCACCCCACCCCAAACCTTCCCCCCGATGGAAGCACCTGAGGGGCAGAGCGAAAGCTGGGTATTTATTCCTGCTAATGACCAGCTTTTCTTCTCTCAAACAGTGAGTGTGTCACACTAATTTACAGCTGCCACTATAATGTGTGCCATTAGTTTATTTAGTGTGTGTGTGTGTGTGTTATTAATGAGTGTGTGGGCGTGTGTGTGCGTGTGTGTGTGTATGTTTAATGTGCCGCTCAATTAAATTGTCAAGCCACTCCAGGTGATGTATGATACAGTATTCCATGTGAAAAATAGAAAATAGAAATATACACAAAGCCCAGACGAAAAGGGCTAAGTATTATTATTATCACATAGTTATATATGCGACAGGTTTTCTTATCCAGGGCAGGCAGATATGAGCATCTTCCATTTTAAAATGAAAATAAATTTTGGAGAAATTCAGATTAGGCCCTTTTTGGAGAAGGGTAGAACAGCACCTCCCTGCATCTCCCTGCACCTCCCGCACCTGCGCTATGAACCTGCTGAGGTTCGGTCACAAGGTCAACTCCCGGTCCTTAAAGACCGAACTGCCGCCCCGCACTTTCCTGACCGCAGACACCTTCAGCCGAAACGCAAATTGCATTCTGATCTCCTGTGGAACTCTGCTGTTTCCGGGCAGGTTCAGACGCTGCTGCTGCCTCCTCCTGATTGGAGGAGCTGGTGTGAGCCACGAGGTCCCCTCTGGGGGGCCGGCCAACTGGGCGTGTGTGTGTGTGTGTGTGTGTGTGTGTGTGTGTGTGTGACTCTCGACATGCATATGCAGCTAAAGAGATTAAATCAATGGGATTTACTGCGTACCGGGGGCTGAACAAACACAAACAAATGAACCTGTAGAAGAGGCAGGGTCATCGCCACTGGCTAACAACACTGGCGCTCTCTTCATTAGACCTGCCTGATGACGAAAAGGAGGGAAAACAAACATCTTGATCCGCCCGCTGGCTGCGGCCTGTGAATTATCCAGTTTGCTTGAGCAGAGCCAATGAGACGAGTGGAAAATGGCGCTTGTTAAATGCTAATAATGTACAAATGACTTTATTCACTGAAATCCGTAATCCACTCTGTGCTGCCTAATTACACGACAGCACCTAATTGCCATTCCTTTTCAGTGGTGGACTAATTCTGATGTGTGATTAAATTTTCATTTATCATGCGATTTTGGTCACGTCTAAGGTCACACATGCATTTAATAACAGCGAATATAATCTTATATGTAACCAAGAAAAGGACTCTTTCGGAGGGAAATTACGGCTAAACGGCCACACACTTGTAATCTCCTTCAATTACACAAACAGCACGTTACAGATAAGGAATAATAATTAAAAAGAGGAAATTTGACGTGTGAGTTCTACTCTCTGGGCTTATGGGACAGACTTGAGGACCCGTGGATATCGCTCCGATACTCCCGCGATACCGCTGTGATACCCCTCTGATATGCTCAGATACCGCTCAGATACCATTCTGATACCCCCGCGATACCCATCCAATACCATTCTGATACCGTTCCGATACCCCTGCAATACCCCTCTGATACCCCTATGATGCGTTTCCCAAAAGCATCGTAAGGCTAAGACGGTTGTAAAACCCTGCGTACAAAGCTTCTTGAACTTTGGGTGCGTTTCCCAAAAGCATCTTAATTTAAGACGCTCTTAGAAACGCTCAAAGATTAACGATTACTCCAGACCAGTCATAGATGGTTAAGTGAGTTTTAGAAGCCCATAAATCACAAAAAAATTTTGTGATAGTGTTCATTTCATTTTACGGTTACCATAACCACTGATTGTTTTTTTTATAGTGATGTTAGATGCAACAATATTTACGTTGATTAAATTTTTTGGGAAAATTACCCATAAAAGCCATTCCTTAAATTGCCCTATAAATAAATAAGATTGAGACCAGTAAAATCAGTGGGAAAAACATTTTATTTCAAAAGAAACTTTGACGTGACTAACCGGCCATGTATTGGGCATCACAGCGGGGTTCGCGTCTCCCAAGCTATCGCCCCTCCTCCCGTATCAGCAGCACCACAGACAGAAGTACAGAGATGTAAAATTCAGGGATCAGAAAGGAAAAGTCCTGCTATGTGTTTCTTCCACCCATGAACTCAGCCATCCGATTTCACTCATTAGTTCTACCTCCTGGCTGAAGAATTGTGCAAATTAGCAAATCCAGGTGATTGGAACTAAATACTGGGGAGGACTTTTTACTTTCTGAACCCTGATTTTACACCTCTGGTTAAGTAGCTCTGAAGAGGTGACTGCGCGTTTACGCTTTAAGAACTGTTTTGGGAAACGCGTGTTACAAATTAAAGAGCCATGGTAGAATAGCTGGTTGAAATGGCACTTAACCCTGAGATTGATGGTTATGGGGAAACGCAGCCAAGGCCGTATACTGTAGAATCTCAGGGCAATGATGCCACACCAAGCCTGAGTTCAACACCCAAATCCCCACAAGGCCCTTTGACTCCGGGTGGCGGTTATTGAATCTTTCCGTGTGAGTCCTTGGGAATCTGGGCTCAGATGGGAATCCAGCATCTTGGAGTGAGAGAGAGGGAGTGGGGGGGGGGGTTTGATGCCGATCCTTAAAAGGTGCCAGCGAGAAGCAGACATGATGGATCCCCACACAAACTCCCACCAGCCTGGGAAGAAATGTGTGTGTGTGTGTGTCGGTGCCTGTGTGTGTGTCTGTGTGCGCCTGTGTGTGTGTGCCTGTGTGTGTGTGTGCCTGTGTGTGTGCCTGTGTGTGTGCCTGTGCGTGGGTGTGTGTGTTTGTGGGTGTGTGTGTGCCTGTGCCTGTGCGTGTGTGTGTGTGCCTGTGTGTGTGCCTGTGAGTGTGTGTGTGTGTGTGTGTGTGTGTGTGTGTGTGTGTGTGTGCCTGTGCCTGTGTGTGTGTGTGTGTGTGTGTGTGTGTGTGTGCCTGTGCGTGGGTGTGTGTGTTTGTGGGTGCCCAATTCCCCCAGAGCTAATAGCCTAAAGGAAATGATTTCACGCCGGGACGAGCAGAGGAGTCGCACCAGTGAGGAGGGATTCAGCCAGAAGAGAGTGACACCCCGACTCCTCTGACTCTCCATTCCAGGAGGAGGCCTCTGTCCCATCTCCTCCTCCTCCATCCTCATGACAGGACCCTGTTTACGCCCACGTCCCGGAACGGAAACGCAATCCCTCCGCCGCACCCCCACCCCCACCCCACCCCACGGATGATTTATAGGAGTCACACAGAAACAAGCGAACAGAGATTTAATATGTAAGGCGCACAGAGAGCAGAAGCTCTAATTGAATACAAGGCCGGGAGAGAGGGGACTGTGTCAGATTATCAGTGGGACGAGGGAGCTTGAAATATGCAGAGATTTCCTGGCAGGTAATATTTAAAGAGCTGCGTGGGTCTGACACGAGAGAGGGGGTGGGGGTTATTATTAATATCAGCTCTGATGAATGGCCCCCCGTAATCCATCAGCGGCCGCGTTCGCGCAACGCAGGGAAAAGCGCCAGTCCGCCAATACATTAAGCCATTTAAAATGTGCTGCGCGGACAAATCAAGCCGGGAAACACAGACCCGTTTCATTTGCTTAAGAAAGAGCCGTCTTAAAAATGGCTGGATTTAGTGATTTTGTTCAGGGTGAGTGCGTGGACGCGCCCAGACCTGCCGCAGTGCAACACGGCCTCTCACACAACATCTTACAACTAAAGCCGCCGCTCATCTTCCAACTCCTGCTATAGCTGCCGCTCTCGCCTTCCAACTCCTGCTATAGTTGCCGCTCTCATCTTCCAACTCCTGCTATAACTGCCGCTCTCATCTTCCAACTCCAGCTATAACTGCCGCTCTCATCTTCCAACTCCGGCTATAACTGCCGCTCTCATCTTCCAACTCCAGCTATAACTGCCGCTCTCATCTTCCAACTCCAGCTATAACTGCCGCTCTCATCTTCCAACTCCTGCTATAACTGCCGCTCTCGCTTCCAACTCCGGCTATAACTGCCGCTCTCGCTTCCAACTCCAGCTATAACTGCCGCTCTCGCTTCCAACTCCAGCTATAACTGCCGCTCTCATCTTCCAACTCCAGCTATAACTGCCGCTCTCATCTTCCAACTCCTGCAATAACTGCCGCTCTCGCTTCCAACTCCGGCTATAACTGCCGCTCTCATCTTCCAACTCCTGCTATAACTGCCGCTCTCATCTTCCAACTCCTGCTATAACTGCCGCTCTCATCTTCCAACTCCAGCTATAACTGCCGCTCTCATCTTCCAACTCCAGCTATAACTGCCGCTCTCATCTTCCAACTCCGGCTATAACTGCCGCTCTCATCTTCCAACTCCGGCTATAACTGCCGCTCTCGCTTCCAACTCCGGCTATAACTGCCGCTCTCGCTTCCAACTCCTGCTATAACTGCCGCTCTCATCTTCCAACTCCTGCTATAACTGCCGCTCTCATCTTCCAACTCCTGCAATAACTGCCGCTCTCGCTTCCAACTCCGGCTATAACTGCCGCTCTCGCTTCCAACTCCAGCTATAACTGCCGCTCTCGCTTCCAACTCCGGCTATAACTGCCGCTCTCATCTTCCAACTCCTGCTATAACTGCCGCTCTCGCTTCCAACTCCAGCTATAACTGCCGCTCTCATCTTCCAACTCCAGCTATAACTGCCGCTCTCATCTTCCAACTCCAGCTATAACTGCCGCTCTCGCTTCCAACTCCAGCTATAACTGCCGCTCTCGCTTCCAACTCCTGCAATAACTGCCGCTCTCGCTTCCAACTCCTGCTATAACTGCCGCTCTCATCTTCCAACTCCTGCTATAACTGCCGCTCTCGCTTCCAACTCCTGCTATAACTGCCGCTCTCGCTTCCAACTCCAGCTATAACTGCCGCTCTCGCTTCCAACTCCGGCTATAACTGCCGCTCTCATCTTCCAACTCCTGCTATAACTGCCGCTCTCGCTTCCAACTCCAGCTATAACTGCCGCTCTCATCTTCCAACTCCAGCTATAACTGCCGCTCTCATCTTCCAACTCCTGCTATAACTGCCGCTCTCGCTTCCAACTCCAGCTATAACTGCCGCTCTCATCTTCCAACTCCGGCTATAACTGCCGCTCTCATCTTCCAACTCCGGCTATAACTGCCGCTCTCATCTTCCAACTCCAGCTATAACTGCCGCTCTCGCTTCCAACTCCAGCTATAACTGCCGCTCTCGCTTCCAACTCCAGCTATAACTGCCGCTCTCGCTTCCAACTCCAGCTATAACTGCCGCTCTCATCTTCCAACTCCTGCTATAACTGCCGCTCTCATCTTCCAACTCCAGCTATAACTGCCGCTCTCGCTTCCAACTCCTGCTATAACTGCCGCTCTCGCTTCCAACTCCAGCTATAACTGCCGCTCTCGCTTCCAACTCCGGCTATAACTGCCGCTCTCATCTTCCAACTCCTGCTATAACTGCCGCTCTCGCTTCCAACTCCAGCTATAACTGCCGCTCTCATCTTCCAACTCCAGCTATAACTGCCGCTCTCATCTTCCAACTCCTGCTATAACTGCCGCTCTCGCTTCCAACTCCAGCTATAACTGCCGCTCTCATCTTCCAACTTCTGCTATAACTGCCGCTCTCATCTTCCAACTCCAGCTATAACTGCCGCTCTCATCTTCCAACTCCGGCTATAACTGCCGCTCTCGCTTCCAACTCCAGCTATAACTGCCGCTCTCGCTTCCAACTCCGGCTATAACTGCCGCTCTCATCTTCCAACTCCTGCTATAACTGCCGCTCTCGCTTCCAACTCCAGCTATAACTGCCGCTCTCATCTTCCAACTCCAGCTATAACTGCCGCTCTCATCTTCCAACTCCAGCTATAACTGCCGCTCTCGCTTCCAACTCCAGCTATAACTGCCGCTCTCGCTTCCAACTCCAGCTATAACTGCCGCTCTCATCTTCCAACTCCAGCTATAACTGCCGCTCTCATCTTCCAACTCCAGCTATAACTGCCGCTCTCATCTTCCAACTCCAGCTATAACTGCCGCTCTCATCTTCCAACTCCGGCTATAACTGCCGCTCTCATCTTCCAACTCCTGCTATAACTGCCGCTCTCGCCTTCCAACTCCTGCTATAACTGCCGCTCTCGCCTTCCAACTCCTGCTGCCGCCCTCACTTTCCAATTTGGAATGATGGAGACCTAGTAACAAATCCCCCAAAAATGGAAACACATTGATATGTAACACAGGAAGCAGAAAGTGATCACCCGCAGAGCTGGGGCTGGATGTGAGGGTCTATCAGTGGGCGGAGTCCAGCCCACAGTCTCTCTGACTGAAACGCTGCTGATCTCAGTGCTGTTGGCTCCACCTCTCCTCCCACCAACCTCCCCTCCCCACTAGAAAAACATAAATAAACCTTTGGATAACTTACAGTTGCAGTTGCCATGCATGCACACACACACGCGCACACACACACGCGCACACACACACACACACACTTACGCCCGCCAGCCCACACACACACACACACACACACTTACGCCCGCCTGCCCACACACACACACACACACACACACACACATAAAGACAGAGGACCCCCCTCTGCCTATTCTGTCTCGTAACCGGGTTTCTCCAAAGTGCAGAGATGATATGAGTTATAGATTATGAAAAACCTGTGCTCTACACCATCGATTTTTCACTGGGGAAAGGAGTGCGGCGGTGGGAATGAAGAATGAAAGACTGAGAATTGAATGGGGCTCAGAAAAACTCTCCAATTTAATTAAGAGGGAAGGGGGGGGTGTGAGGCAGGAGACATGTGAGCACTGATACAAAGACGGGAGGAAGCTCGTCTCCCAGACGCTTGCACTGAGAGTAGGAACGACAGGAAGCGCTGCAACACGCGAGCTTTAGGTGGGCCCCCAGAACTGCACATCAGGACTGTCAGACGAACCTGATGAAAAAGGCTAGAGACTTCCTTTGACACCATTAAACTTTGGATAAATGAAACCAGGAATTCCTTTCAAAACTCAGAACACTCATCATGTGTTTATGACATGTTACGTCACGGCGGAATCCTTAATGCGTTTCACAGACAGAGAACCAGACCGTCTCCGGCTTGAGCGCAAGTTTCAAATCAGATAAAACTAAAGGCCCCTCTGACCAACGATACACAACTCAACATTTCTCCAGGGAAACAGTTGGAACCAACTGAAGCGATGGTACTGGGGACGCTCGGGTACTGGGGACGCTCGGGTACTGGGGACGCTCGGGTACTGGGGACGCTCTGGTACTGGGGACGCTCTGGTACTGGGGACGCTCTGGTACTGGGGACGCTGGTACTGGGGACGCGCTGGTACTGGGGACGCTCTGGTACTGGGGACGCTCTGGTACTGGGGACGCTCTGGTACTGGGGACGCTCTCTGGTACTGTGGACACTCTGGTACTGGGGACGCTCTGGTACTGGGGACGCTCTGGTACTGGGGACGCTCTGGTACTGGGGACGCTCTGGTACTGGGGACGCTCTGGTACTGGGGACGCGCTGGTACTGGGCACTCTCCTCTAATTAAATTCTTCCCACCTGCGATTGGTGACTCTCTCCACATCTCCGCGTGGATATCTCCGCGTGTGTCGACATATCTCGGAATGTTCCAGATGGGAACTCGACACAGAATGTTCACATAAGGAACACGCTGCGAGCAGACGATTCGTTCACAACCTGTTCAGCTGCTATAGCCGCAGAATCGCACTGATTCAGGCTGCAATCACAGCACAGCTGTCTTTTTCACATGGATTGCATTCGACAGGATGTGATTCTCTCCCTTTCACCCCCACACACACAACACATATAATGTCCCTGAGCTGTGAAAACAACAGCTGAAGTAACGCAGGGATTCGTCTCTGCGAAATGGAGCCATGAAAACCCAACGTGCTCGAGCCTCTCCGTCTTCCAGTTCCTCTCGTTGGCTGCCATAATTGTAGAGTTTCTTGAGAGCCATCGATTTCTAATCCTAATTAGCGGAGGCTCCCGACGACGCTGCGCCCGCTGGCTCCGAACACGCCTCCCGTTGGCCGTAGTCATGACAGCCAACAAACTCTTGGCGAACGCCGATAAGATTTCCCGATTGCTTTAATTTTTCATAAGTTCCTTTAATGAGGTTCCATTGATTTGAACTGGGGAAGAAAGTCTGCAGAGGAGCCAATGGCTGCAGAGCCCCAGAACATCGCCCGCCGGCGTCACCGTGCTTACCGCCAACTCTCCTATCGCTGCTGGTGTGTATAGGAGTATAGGAGTACACACACACACACACACACAATCTCTCTCACACGCACGCACGCACGCACGCACGCACTCACTCACTCACTCACTCACTCACTCACTCACGCACAAACACACACACACTCTCTCACACACACACAAACACTCTCTCTCACTCACTCACTCACGCGCAAACACACAAACACTCTCTCTCACTCGCTCGCTCGCTCGCTCGCACGCACACACACACACACACACACACACACACACACACACACACACACACACACACACACACACACACACACACACACACAGCGTGAGCTAGACAGATGAGTCTGGGTGGCTTTCCTCTGAAGTTTAGGAACATAAAAGAGCTCAACCTCCCTTGAAAAATGAGGACAGCTTTTCTCTTGGTCTTCTTTGTGTGTTTCCAGTTCTCGGGTGGGGATGGTTATGTAAAGCCTTCGAAAGGATGCGGCACCATCAGTCTGTCGAGGTGCATCTGCCGCCGTGGCGAACTGCGGAATTTTAATTACTCCGAATCGGATATCTTTATTAGAGCTCGACGGAGAGGAAAACATGTTTGTTTATACTGCTGCAGACTTATACAATCCAGACTCTTAATTCAAAGTCAAAGATAACACTTAATTCAAAATGTCAAATACTCTCTCAAGAAAAGCAAACAAATTAAAAATGAGAATCAGATACTCTCTGCAATAGGACGGTTACTGACAATTAAGGTCAACACATAGAAGCTCAGTGGTCTTATTAACTTCTAATTATTTACTTATAACAGTGCTAAACAAGCCCTGAAAGTCTGCAAATACCATTTCCCCCTCTAAACCACAGCCTTTCCCTGTAGCTAAAGGCTCATATCCCATTTCCCCCTCTAAACCACAGCCTTTCCCTGTAGCTAAAGGCTCATATCCCATTTCCCCTCTACACCACAGCCTTTCCCTGTAGCTAAAGGCTCATATCCCATTTCCCCCTCTAAACCACAGCCTTTCCCTGTAGCTAAAGGCTCATATCCCATTTCCCCCTCTAAACCACAGCCTTTCCCTGTAGCTAAAGGCTCATATCCCATTTCCCCGCTAAACCAAAGCCTTTCCCTGTAGCTAAAGGCTCATATCCCATTTCCCCCTCTAAACCACAGCCTTTCCCTGTAGCTAAAGCCTCATATCCCATTTCCCCCTCTAAACCACAGCCTTTCCCTGTAGCTAAAGCCTCATATCCCATTTCCCCCTCTAAACCACAGCCTTTCCCTGTAGCTAAAGGCTCATATCCCATTTCCCCCTCTAAACCACAGCCTTTCCCTGTAGCTAAAGCCTCATCTCCAACACGACTTTGACTAGCAGCCCCAATGAGTCATATAGAATATATGACCTCTTCTCACTGCGTCTTATGAGCTTATGTGTTACCTGAAAAGCTGCTGGAATATATATACATGTATATATACACACACATCAAAAAAAAAAAAGTACAAAATGTGCTTTTGCCCAGTAGTTCCTTTAAAAAAAAAAAAAAAAAAAAAAAAAAAAAAAAAAAGTTCCCTCTTCCTAAAAGATTTCTGAGCTGAGATTTCTGGAGTCTGCTTTCCAAAATAATAAATGCGGACTAAATGTGCTTTTTCCCCAGGAGTTCCTTCAGAAAACTAAGAATTCACCGTTCATTTGTTCTTCTAATCCCCAGGAAGAACTTATAAGGAGGGAGAGTTTTGAAAAGAAAGACTCCCTGAGCGTTCGCGACTCAAAGAAAATGATCTCCTCTGGTGCGGCCTCTTTATCAGTGACCCACCTTGAGCACTTTCAGGGATGGCTCTCAGGTTTACACAAACCCCAAGCACAGGAATTTCACACCTGACAGGTACGGCGGGTGAAAGTAATCTCGCGGTCCTTTGATTCTTTCAAAGCCTTCAGCCCCCTCCGAGAGAGCCTTCATTATGGCTGTCTATTGCCTGCGCCCGACCCGCTAATAGTCCCCTCACCCATTCAACGCAACGCGCCGCCTCGCCACAGTTTGCAATCAATATCAACCACCAAATAATATTCTTTAGAGTAGATGGCGATGGAGAGAATGCTTACATTTTGGGGGAGGGGAGTTGACACAAAAGATACTGCACGCATGGTGGGCTTTGGGGCTACATGTTTCCCTGCATCACCGGTGAGGGATATCCATCAATTGTGCGAAGGAAAGATTTTGAAAGGATGTCAGGTTGCCTCTCTTGCCCGGGTGGATTTAATGCTGGGTGCTGTTATTGAGAGGAGGGAGCAGGTGGACAGGTCGGCAGACGGGAGATAGAGATGTAATGGGTTGGAAGCGACAAGGTTTTCTCTGCCTCAGAGAGATGATTGCCAGCCCCTCCCCACCGGCTCTGGTTCCGCATGATTTCAGGTGTGCAGGTGTGCCCGGGAACGCTCGCGCTGTTGCTAACGAAGCACTAGCGTGGATCCCTCTCCCCCCACCCCCCCTCAGAGAGACGGGGAAGAAAACCCCCTCATTATTTCACCGAATGAATCCGAACAGATTTTCACATGAACACGGATCTGAACACATCGGTGAGCGCTGTGTCGTCTCACTCACCTCACTGACGTCACGCCGGTGTAAACCATAAAGTTTCCCCACGAGTGATAAGAGCGTTCGAATCCGTGGCCAAACGGATGGCAGAAAGGCTAGAACGTGTCTGAATGTCAGCATCCCCGCCGCTGAGCGCAGCCAGGCAGCGACCTTTGGCTGAGCGGTAATAAGTGGCCTGACCTTATCACATTCAGGTACATTATGTCCCAGAAGTCCCAGTCATTCCTGGGTGAGGGGGGGTCACAGTGTACTCACAGATGTGGGATCAATGATGGCGAGCCTCGTGTTTCCAGGGAACTGGCGAAATCCAATCGGGACCTAACACACCACCCAGTCTCTCTCTCCCTCAGCACGGCTGTGTCTTACACAGGTTCGGCTCGGCAAACCGGAGAAGTGACTACTGCCGAACACATCTGGGCTATTACATACATTACGGGTTAATGTCAATATGATTTATTTATTATCGTGGCTTCCTTCTACTGTTCCACCCGTAGTAATCAATCAGGGAACGAGCTGCGGAATTAAGAGTCATTTCTGCGTAACATATGCCAGGGCAAAACATTCCCTTGGCACTGAAAATGACAACGGAAAATACTTATTTTATCTCATATTCCAAAAAAAGGCAGAAAGTTCGAGTCACTAAGCCGAACAACACCCCATGAAAACAAGCTCCAACAAATCATTCTGTGACACATTACCCAGTATCTCAATATCTGAGCATCAAAGTGAGAGATTCACTGAAGATTCTCGAGACATTAGACATCTGAAGAACTAGTTAGTCAATGAACAGAATCTAACAATGATTTTAGTGAAGTCTGCATTTCATCATGGCTACACAAGAGAATGTTTCTCATTAAAAAACGGAATTAAAAATGAGACTGCCCACTTTGCAGCTGTGTGACTCAGCAAGGAAACACATTATTTTTGGACAAAATCAAAAATAAGGAAAAGCTAGATGAGTTAGTATGACCACCAAGTCTGACAGGCAGCTAAGACTTGTGATTGCGGGGGTGCAGCCTGTAAGAGCACTGTCCACATGCTCATTTGCGAGCCGCGACGATTCAAATCCGGCCGCGTGACCTTTGTCGCATGTCTCTCCCTCTCTCTCTCTCGCCCGCTCCCATTCTTCCTGTCTCTCTTCGTTGTGCTGTCCAATAAAGCTGGAAAAAAAAACCCTGAAAACATACTTTAAAAAAATTATAATTTATTAAAAAGACCTGTGAATGTGTTCCTTTGTTAACAGCTGAGGCTTCGTGCCGCGTGCCCACGGTGTCGCTCGCCGTAATTTTACCTCAGCTAACGTACGACAGTTGCCGATGGCAGTTTTTAGTCAGAGAAATGAGTGTCTAGACGTCAGGTTGCAGACATATTCACACGCGTTACCTCAGTCGGTTGAAAAAAAAAAAAGTACAGAAGCAGTAAAAGGTGATAGCTGGACCATTTTACTTTGATAAGAATGACACAAAAAAAAGTTTTGACATCGGTGAAGCAGCACTAAATACATTATATCACCGGCGCTTCAACGTTTCAGTCGCCGTCCCTCCAGGTGGAACCAGACGAAAAGAGCGGAGCGGAAATTCTTCCGCTCGCACATTCATTATATTTAGAGTGTTCCAGCGCTCGCTGTCATCTCTACTGAATAAATGTAAGATATTTCACTGCTTTTCTATTCTGCTGGCAGTACATTATGGAGCCATGGAGACGGGTGCCTCGAGAAAAGAGCGATTGTAGCCTAACCTCCGTTTTTCACCGCCTCAGCCAAATAGATACCCCGATTCCTTCAGTCTGCAGAGGAACAGAGGAACAAGAGGAACAGCACAGAGAAATGTGGTTTTTTTTTGGGGGGGTTGGGGGGAGTTGGAGGGACAGAAATCCTACTTCTCCCAGTAGATCTCAGGGTATTTCCGGCACATTAGCTTTCTGGGTGGCTCTGGGTTTTTTCATGTCCCGAAGGCTGCACACTTAATCCAGGGCAATAATATGTACCTCTAATTTCACCTAACCGGTTACAGATTTGGTTTCCAAGTACCCGGAACTCACAAGGCAGCTAAAAGAGTTTGTGGTTAAAACGGTATGGACTCACTCTTCTGTAAACCCCTTGACAACAGTGTTCCCCTCTTTGCTTTGGATATGGCTGCGTGTTTGTCACAGATTCCATGATTTTTTACTTTTTTTTGTCTGTGACCCCCCCTCCCCTCCCACCTGTTTTTCCACCATTTCCCTCATTTATTGTACTTTCTGTGATCTTAAACCTTAAAGGATTAAATACATTTCTTCAGAATGGAGACACAGAGCCGCTGTAGTTGTATGACCATTCATTCAGCCTTCATTAACAGAAATACATCCCGTGCCCGGCTCCTCCACCTGCGGGCCAAACCTTTTTTTAATTTTAATTTTATTATTTTGTATTTTTTTGCAGAGGTTGTTCAGCTTTCTCCCGACGTGAAACCGCGCAAGGCGGAGTTGAAGCAGCCGAGGTTGTTCTTCCTTTCTCTCTCTGTGGCTGGCTCTACTCTACTGCAGTCAGAGAGCGGCACGGTGTGGCCTGTCACGGCTCATCTCATCAGGGCATAAGCGGCGGGGTGGCTTCCCGCCTCGCTTTTCCCCGCTCTTTTTCACCCGCTCGTTTTTCCGCCTCGCCGAATCTCGCTAAAGGTACACGCGGAAACTCCATTCCTGTTACATGGCCATATGATCCCAGAGACGAGACAGGAAGACAAACACACAGTCCAAACGGACGGTGAAATGACAATGCCGCAGAACATCAGGCTGGCGGCTATGTGACAGCCTCAGAGGTCTCTGGTTGTGCGGTGCATAATTTTCCACCTCAGCGATTTAAGTTCTGTAATAATGTGCTTTAGAGGTTATTCACAAGAACTATTGCTACTATTTGAATCATTTGTTTTAGTCGGATTAGAACTTCAGTTGTAGCCCCAGCAACAACAAAGAAAGACAGACAGTGGGGCAGACCCACAACACACAAACAAAGATATCAAACAAAGACATCCAACACAATCATTACATCAATCAAGTGAAATTATAAGTCTTTATAAATCTTCCTTTGTGGGATATACACAGTATATATCTATATATGCTCATCAAGTAAGTTCCTAAAATTCTTGATGCAAGGCGTTCGAAAGGGCCTTCCGAACGATTAATTAAACTGAACTGGATTGCTCAATTGAGTGATGGATCTGTACTTCTGAGGATGCTGCAGACATAGTGAAACAACAGAGGCGCTGTATAATAATATAATCACACCTGCAGGCCGTAAGCACTGAGGCAGACTGAGCTCAGAGAAACCCTGTTCTTTACAGGGCGTTGAGTCGTTATCGGCCGTGGGTGCAGCGCGGTGATACTGCCCATTGGAGGGCAATGTACACTCTGAGCTGCACAGGCAGGGAGACCTGGGGTAGCCCCGCTGGGGGGGGGGGGCATTGAACACAGCGGCTATTTACCATACGACGGGGAGGCAGGAGGGGGGGAAAAAAGCCACCACCGTCACCTGTCACCGTGAGAAACAGACGACACGGCTGGGATTGGAAATTCGAACGTGACGTTGGTATCTGCTCGGGCTGATAGAAGTGCCGTTTTAGAACGGCCGAGTTCCAGACAGGGACTAATTGTGGCGATAATGACGGGACACAAACTCGCAGGATAACAAGCTCCCTCACAAAGACCGCAAAAAGACCAACAAAATACAGGCCAAGCACAGGAAATGGAGGTTGAGCTGCACATACATTAGTTAAGACTGCTGCCGCATCGCACGTTCCCCAGAAAGATGAAGAGGGTCGAAAGGCCAGATTTAGGGATGGAACACGAGTCCTGGAATGTGAATAAACGAGAATAAAAAAATAAAAAATAAGAAAAAAGAAAGGGGAGATGGTTTACGTGCTTTGAATCTCTCACTGACTTTCAAATCTTGGGTGTGTGTGTGGAACTCAAATGAGCAACAGGAGCGTAACAGGGCACACACTGGCTGCTTTCACATCTACGATTTACAGTTCTGTTTGGACTCTGCAATTTACACATCACATTGTGCACACCACAGCTGAAAGCTAATGGAGTCAGCACCGTGTGTCACGTGGTTTCCATAGACGCTGTTCGCCTGTCGAAGACCCGTTTCTGGGCTCAGTTGTGTTGCCTCCAGTCAGAGCTCTTAATTGTAATGGGATTTGCTATTTTAATTACTAATTAAATTTAGCTTTAATTACGAATGAGAGCATTTTGTTAAGTTAAGTTAAATGTAGCTGACATAATATAAATAAGCAATGAAAAGAGGAAACAAAAGCATTCAAGAAGGTCTCCCAGTGAGCTTGCAGCTTGGATACACGTTATCGGGCACAAGTAATACCACTATCATTCAGAACGAGAGGAAGTGAAGCCTCGTTTCGCCTTTCTTACAGCTGCAAGCAGAAGGATGATGTTCATGTTCTCCGTGGAGTCTGAAGAGACGGGCGTAACCGCTGTTCCCTCCGCGCGTATGTACGGTAGCACACCCTACGCAAGGGGAGCACAGTCTTATCCGTGAAGGGCCGGTGAGGGCGCAGGTTTTGTTACAGCCCAGCATGAAGACACCTGACTCATTTACTTAAAGGTCTTGACTGAAGTCCATGATTCGGTAATCAGTTGATTCGTGTGTCACAGTGCGAGACTGAAACAAAAACCTGCACCCCCGCTGGCCCTTTGAGGATAAGATTGGGCACTCCCTCCCTACAATGTGTGTCTCCTCATTAACATCCTCTCCCAGGGTGAAAGGTGCTACCTGCCCCAGCCTCTCGTTAGCCTAATAAAATGGTGAAAGGTACGACCTGCCCCAGCCTCTCGTTAGCCTAATAAAAGGGTGAAAGGTACGACCTGCCCCAGCCTCTCGTTAGCCTAATAAAAAGGTGAAAGGTACGACCTGCCCCAGCCTCTCGTTAATCTAATAAAAGAGTCTAAGGTGCTACCTGCCCCAGCCTCTCGTTAGCCTAATAAAAAGGTGAAAGGTACGACCTGCCCCAGCCTCTCGTTAGCCTAATAAAAAGGTGAAAGGTGCTACCTGCCCCAGCCTCTCGTTAGCCTAATAAAAATGTGAAAGGTACGACCTGCCCCAGCCTCTCGTTAGCCTAATAAAAGGGTGAAAGGTGCTACCTGCCCCAGCCTCTCGTTAGCCTAATAAAAGGGTGAAAGGTGCTACCTGCCCCAGCCTCTCGTTAGCCTAATAAAAGGGTGAAAGGTGCTACCTGCCCCAGCCTCTCGTTAGCCTAATAAAAAGGTGAAAGGTGCTACCTGCCCCAGCCTCTCGTTAGCCTAATAAAAGGGTGAAAGGTACGACCTGCCCCAGCCTCTCGTTAGCCTAATAAAAGGGTGAAAGGTGCTACCTGCCCCAGCCTCTCGTGGCGGTCTTAGGCCGGGGGTCTGAATGCAGGATGCAAAAAGAGGATGAGTCCTACAAACCACAGGTTTACAACGCTCTGAGAACGCTCTGAGAACACAAATGGCAAACGCTTGGCAAACAAACACAGAAAACAACGACTGCTCAGACAGAAGGGGCAAAATGATCAGAAACAAAAAAATAAATAAATTTAAAAAAAAAGGAAAACAGAGATAAAAATCTAGTATTTCAAGCGAAGCAGAAAACCTCTGCTCCCTGCTAATGCACCGCAGTGTCGGCCAACTGCCAGATTCAAAATTTTTAAATTAGATTGCGCCTGGCTTATCAGGGCCATTCCTCTTCAGACCAACCGCTCTCTGCTGAGTGAATAGAAAATGTGGCCCATCAGCTATGTTTCTGAAACAGGTTTATCACAGAAAAGCTGTGTTCTCTAAGTGTTTGGACTGAAATCAGGCAGCCCCGGGGGCCGTTCTGAGGTTAATAGGGGAAAATATTTCCGACCAACAGCAGCAGTCTTTTTTAATAAGGGTTTCGCCCCCCCCCCCACACCCCTCAACCCCCCCGGGGGCCGTGCAGAGGCTTTGAACGTCAGAGACTAATCAAACGCAGATCTTTCTGTGGCGCAGAACAAAGCATATGGACACACAAACTGCTTCAGCGCTGTTAAAACGTTAGGCAAACAACCTCAACAATATCGATGCATAAAAGTGTCTGTGCTATGACGCGTCTATCAGGACCAAACAACACATCGTGTTTACTAAACAGGACAGTGTGAAAGCCTACATCTGGGAGCCTTTACTGCAGAACTGCAACAGCTTTTTCAGGTTATACAGTACACATCTTTATATAGAAAAGGTGTAATTATGACTTTGAACATAACACAGCAGAGCCCGTGGAATGCAGGCCCATAACTGCGTGTCACATGACACTAATTGGACGAAAATCCAACCCTACCTATCAACACCCGTTTATTAGACTTACTCATTTGGTTGGTGTGCTTGTCTCGGTTCTAAAGGTGACAAGTACTCTTAATTTAAATGCAATCTAAAGTTCACCACTTACAGAGGGAAAGGACATCCAATTTATTGTACTTTTTATAACTTATTTCAAGAGTTGGCAAAACGGAACTTTTATTCTGTATTCTCCATCCATGTATAGGCAAGTGAAAATAGAACTAATAATGGAAGAGGAATTATCAGCCGGGGACCAGACCGATCATAAAACATCAATCCCAGAACCGGCCACTTAGGGATCATTATCACTCTGTAATTGACTTCTTAGTGAATGGACACTGAAAAATATGCCGATAGCCTCTGTTCCTCTCACAAAATCCATTTAATGGAAGATTTTAACAATTCATAAAAGTACATTACAGTAGCATTCAAATGGTTTCTCCAACAGTGGCGGGTTAGTGTAGGTTTACTCATAAACATAATGCTTATTATTATTACCGACTGGCAAACCCTTTAATGACATTTATATTTTTGTGTGATAACAGCATTGGAGATATTTTGAGGAGTAAGACAGAAGAAGCACTGGCTGCCGGTTACTTTACAGCTGCAATAAACAGAGATATCACTGTGTCAAAAAAAGAGGAACTCCACTGCAGAAATTACTATTTTAAGAGATCGCAGAAACCTCATTCAAATGATAAGGGGAAAATATAACACAACAGAACCTCCCTTTTTTTTGTTTTTGAAAAAACAAAAAAAATAACTTGTTTTCAAATAACCTAAACAAGAAAACTAGTACATGCACTGAGGTTGAGAGAGGGAGCGAGCTCTATTTTTAAACTCGCAACTGAAAATTACAATTTGAGTGTCGGGGAAAAAATAAATAAATAGGCAGAGCAGATATTCCTAAGAAACGAGATTCTGAATTAGAAAGCAAACTGCACCCTACGTATCGCATTCCAATCCAGAAGAACTAAAGTGCCGCTTTTTACACTGATTCATGGAGTATTGTGTGTGGCACAGGCCGCAGAGAAGCAGGGGGTATTTACTAGCCCGTTTTTATTCCATGAATCACCTTAATGGCATGTAACTGAAACAGGGAGGCAGTTCCTATGGTAACACACGTGAGCCCCCGGCACGCTAAACACGACCGGTGCTTATGAATTAAGAAAACGCTCTAACTGATGATGTCAGCCTCGACTCCTGTGCAAAAACTGACAATTACAGGCATGAATTGTAAAATGTTAAATGTATCCGCAGTTGGACTGGGGTAATACAAAATGTGTGTCTAATAATCTGCTGTTGAGATCTGCTGCCCACAAGTCTCACTATTTTTTTAGGGTTCAAACTGTAGTCATTTGTTGCAGCGGTTTCTAAGCTAATAAAGTACAAATAAACATCTTACTGTCGGGGAGACCCAGTCCTTCTATCCAGCTATCTCTCAGCCCACATACCAATCCCACTGTGTGCCCAAGGGTTCGACTCCCAGCCACGGTACTTTCTGTACAGAGATACCAGCTCTATCTGTAAGCCTCAATGCTTCCCCTGTCTGAATAAAGAGGGGGCAGACAGTCTGCGTACCTTAAAAGAACAACAGATTGTACTGCAGTGAGCAGCTTTGTTTATGACTGAGGAGTTACCTGAGAATCCAATTCTGCTCCACAATCTTTTAAGAATTTTAAAAAGTTGAAAGCATTTACCAAAATAAATAAAATAATTTAAAAGCAGTGAACAACTGAGCTTCCATAGGGGAGCGTTCCATGAGCATAAAAATAAGATTCATAGATTTACTGGCGTCTTTGGAAGACTGACCATCCAAGGTAACTGGGGTTTGTTGACAATTTGACTTTATTGTTACCTAGGTCTCTGCAACAAGCCCAGACATGTAACGTGGGCACTTTCTGAACTCTCACAAGCTGGTGAATCAGCGCACGCAAGACCTGGGCAGATTGGATGTTCTTTGATCAGGCATGACGCTAGGGAACAAATCCCCTTGGAAATGCGAGCATCCTGAGAGAGGAGGAGGCATTAAGCGGTCAGCAGCGCTGCAGTCAGACACACAGACACACACAAGGGTCATACCCAGGCCTGTAATCCCATTAAAATTCCTCAATTATTACTGAGCACATGCCTCTCTTTTCTTCCTCTCTCTCTGTTGAGTTCAGACAGTCATCTGATCCACATATCCCTGCGGTGACCCCCCCTCTCTCTGCTCCGAGCCACACCCTCCTTAGCTGTGGTATAGACTGGCCCCCCCCCACCCCCCATGGGAACCACAGATACACACCTAACTGCTTAGAGGAAAAACAAATCCTACTGGAAGTCAATAACATTTCCATCTCACTTTCCCCCATCGAATACACGGCGAAGACCATTCAGAAATCATTACAGTATGATTTATGAATGGTCCTATGAAAAAAAAAAAAAAAAAACATAACAAAACCACTTACCATTATATATAGGAAAGAAAAAAAAACATTTCGATGTAGCCATTGTTCCATTTTATGCCAGGCCCAAATATAAAATTGTACCCATCATTTAATCAGAATTGACTTCTCTCTCTCCCTCTCTCTGGGCTGCAGTAATCCCTCTGCTCATAAAGAAACCGCCACGGCGCTATAGGCTGTGTTATGTGGTTAACGGCCTGCTTACAAACTTTGTTTGTCTCCCTTGGGTGACTTTGATGTGCCGTGCGTACTCGGCCTCCCTCCACCGTTCTGCAGAACAAACAACTTTTGTCAGAGTGGAGAGGACTGCGTGGCACACGGGTCAGAGAAACACGCCGGAATGTTCCGGCGGCCCGCTCGCGCACGGCGCATAACGCTAACACCCTACACGCTACATTGTGCTTCTCAGCAGAGGTGTGTCACATGCAATTAAGGTTTTAATTAAAGAAAGCAAACATGCTATGCTCTGGGTTACTCTACAGAGTTCCGGGGCTAAAATGGTAATTATAAGACAAGGGTTTGAACATCTCGGTCAGGGAACGCGAGACTCAAGGACTCCACGGAGCGCTCTTGCCGTTGGGCCAAAGACGCTGAAGCGCTTGCGTCAACCTTTTGGTTTCCTTTTTACTCTGGAAGTGGATAAAAGTGACCGACCGGGAGGGTTAGTCCGGGAGGGTTAGTCCCTGGAAAATCACCCTCAGTACTCTGGTTGGTGAGTCTCTAGTCCCCCCTCCCACCACCTCCACAGCAGAATTAATAATGAAAGACAAGCAGGTGCAGAATCTCTCCTCTCTGCTTCCCTCTTAGCGCATGTTAACCCCATCATCGCTAATAGACTTATCTGGCAAGTTCTCCGCCTTCGGTTCCAATCTTCCTCTGCCCAGCTGCTCGCTCTCTCTCTCTCTCTTTCTCTCTTTCTCTCTCTCTCCATCGCTCTCTCTCTCTCTCATACAAAGACATATTAAGGAAGGGAGGTTTTTAACCACTGTGTTCGGAGAGCACCAGTCAGTGGCTGTTCTAAGCTTTTCTTTGTTTTCAGGGGAAAATCCAAATTTGGTTTCAATTCCCAGAAAGGGGGCAAATTGTTCTAGTCATACAGTTTTAACTTGTGTCATCTTGTTTGTATTAGACATGGAAAAAAAAAACTCCTTCTGGGCTGTCTAGAGACAATGGTGCACCAGCAGTCCCCATTTATTTGAGACAAAACTCAAATGATTTACAATAAAAAAACTACACAAAATCATAAAGCTCTTTGTGTCAGATACTGAAAAATAATTTGAAAAACTTTTAAAGCTAAACTGTTAGGGCAGACGAACCATTTATACTTTTAGGGGCACACAACTGACATTACTGGTCGAAAGGCGGCCAATCACACACACACCCTCTTGCAGAGAGGGGTACAGTGGAATGTTACCCGCAGGTTTGGGGCTTGGTTTGAGAGCAGTGATTGGACGATGTCTTTAAATTAATCACATGCTCTCGTGTGATTTAATGAAAAATCATGAGCGCATCACTAAGCAAAATGCATCGGGTGTTCAAAGCACAGACGCGTCAAATACAATCTGGCGCGGTGCAAGCAAATGTATTATTCCTGTGAAACCACACCAAATGCGCTAGTGCATGCTTGACATCGCCCACCAGCATGGGATGTGCAGGCAGCATAAAACAAGGTGTAGTATTTACAGATTTTGAAATATTTTCATATAAAAATGAAAATATTAAGCAAATTAAGCCTGGATTTTACACCGCTTTCAAAACGGCTAATGTTAGCTGCTAACTGTATATACGAAACAGCTGATTAAGACAGGACAGAAAAAACTCAGGCCTGGCTGTGTGTTTATCTGTGGAATTGATATCGGGATGACATTCTGGGATGGATCTGCCGTGTTCCCTTGCGTGTTCCCGTATGGGTTCATGGCATGTTTGGCATGTAATGTTTTTAGTTTGTTTGCCTGCCAGCTAGTTCGTAAACAAGGGTAATTCTCCAGCAGCTGATTCAGTGAGTCCCGTCTGTCGACAGCAGGAGCGGATGTCTCTCGTGTCACAACGTTCATTCAGCCGTTTCTAAAAGTGCTCCTCCTCAGTTTCAGAGAGAATGCTGGGATACTTCCGACACAGAGAAGAAAAGCGTAGACCTTTGTAGCAATCAATACTGCACAGCCTAGCCAGGGCACAGTAAAACAGTCTGTAGACCCACCCAAAAACAGGAACCTGCATGTGTCACTTAACCATCTTTGTCAACAGGGTCAAAGGGTCAGTGAGTAATAGAGGCTATATCAGTCTTCTCAGAGTATGGGGCGGCAGTGTAGTACAATGGTATATAAAAAATAAAAACATTGTGTAAGAGCATCTGCTAAATGCCTGTAATATAATGACACAGCGCTATAGGCCTGCAGGCAGGTGATCTTACCTGTCCATACAGGGACCATCGACTAAGAAGTCATTCCACACCTGGTCTTACTGTGAATCAGAAACAAGAGTAGGCGGACTGTCTCGCCAAATGGAAACTCTCCGTAGGAAGACGGCCGGTGATGAATGAATCGGGCACACAGCGAGAAGCACTTGGGGACTCAATTTGAGCTCATTCGAGAGAATAATCTCTGCCCGACTTTTAAAACCTACAGTTAATTACGCCCTCAAACTTATCTAATTTGGATCAGGAAAATGTGACAGTGTGCTAAGCCCATATCTGACAGCGACAGGGACAGCAACACACAAACTAAAACAGAAAAACAAGCCTTAAGAGGACCGCACATCCTAGATCAGTCAGCATCAGTGACTAACTCATAACATGAAAAACAAGCGTAAAGAGGACCGCACATCCTAGATCAGTCAGCATCAGTGACTAACTCATAACACGCATTCTCACAACACCCTGATCAAATCCGTGTTTCACTCCGAAAGCGTTCCCCGCCAAAAAAAACACTTCACATAACATTCATACTTTCTAATGGTTTCCTCTGCTGAAACACACAGCATGTGTGTGCGTGTATTCAAAGTGTTATTCTGTTAGAAGTATTTTGGTGTACAGAGGTTTTATAAGTTATGTCGTAGGAAGTGTAGAATAAAAGAGTCGTTCAACTTCTTCCGTGAAGTTATGTCGTATATAATCGTACATTTGGTGCTACCGCTGGACTCCCAGTTAAATTAAATGTGCTGCTGCATAGATGCCCCTCTCATGATAACGGATATTAAAAATTTTCATACTTGTAATCGCAGCCGAACAAGTTTTCAGAGCAACTGTTCTCTCTGGAACTCCTTAGACCCCCGGAAACATGACGATTTACGAGGGAATAGCAAAGCATGTCATTCCTTCCTGAACATGGATAGTAATGAGATTACTTAATGCCCGACTCGGGGGCAGACATCGCGGGGTGGGCGGGGCGGGGCGGACCGGTCAGGCAGACTGACTTGGCCAGCGTCGACGCGGCGGGCTCAGACACATTCCGGGCCTCTGAGGTGCAGTTAAGGGCTCGTAAGGAAGCTCGGCAGGGCGTAATGAATATTGAGGGGGTCAGGCCCCTTCTCTGACCTTGGCTACATCACCAGCACGGAGGGGGTTGGCTAACGCTCTGGATTTCCAGCTCCGGGTGGATCAGCCAGATAAGATAAACGCCAAAATCCATCTTCATGATTTCCCCATGCCCTGTTTATTAAATTATTTCAAATAGCTTATTAAGTAATGCCAGATATGTCTGCTGGAACATTAATTTATACTTCAAAGAGCCTGTGGAATTCAGAAGAAAACATTATTAATAGGGCCTTAATGTCTAAGCGGAAGCAAACAGAAGCAGACAGAAGCAGAGGTCTGCTACGCGGGAGTGATGTGGTGGATGTACTCAGTGCTCATCTCTGTAACCTGTTCATTACAGTGTCACAGATGAACAAACCGCCATCTCTTCCACATAATAATGAATCCTAACAGATAAGGCGGGTGTTTCTCCCTTTATCAGGGCCCCACATGCGCTGAAGGCCTAGCGTCGAGCGCACAGCTCTCTGCAACGTGTACAATTCGCCTTTTTGCCCAGTAATGAGCAGGTAAATGACCAGCTTCGCTGTGAGGCGTGGGGAGACTGAACGTGCGAGGGGGGAGATTTCAGAACTGTAAATTCTCCTCTCGTGTGAAACCAGCCGTGTTTCTACGGTACGGTTTCCTTAAAGGAAGCACGATTCACGTAAACAGCACCATGCTCTCGCTCACACAGACATGAACTCGGGGGGTTTAAGGGCTGATGAGCAAGCAGAAGACCTACCAGTCATGAACTTGTGTTTATCAGGCCCGACAAACATCTGAGAGACTGGGTGTACAGTAAATTAAGACAGTTTGACATTCCTTGGAAAGGCTTGAGTTGCGATCTCTGCACTCCCTTTCTCACTCGTAAAAGGCACGGTATCAAATACACGGGAGAGCAACACGTGCACGAACGTTCACGCCACGGCATCAGGCCGCTCTATAAAACAGAGCAAGGCTCAGACCGGTACAACCCGAGCAGTGCGGTGGCTAACATTACAGTGCGCAGGGATCAGTTACATTAGCGGAGTGGAAGTCTTGCTGTGCATCGGCACACCATAACGGTTTGAGCTGCGGTCGGCAGCTGGAACGAGTTTCTTTCAGAAGTCTCCCACTGTCGGGAAGTTTGGCATTCACGGTTGGCTAATCTAAACGGGCCGGGCATTTTTTAAAATGTACTTATATTAATCGAAAGCCGACATGAAAAGAGTGAGCATTCTAAAGAATTGCTCACTGCTGCACATTACCCAACTGTGGACAAAGACTGTACTCTCTCTGGAAATAAAAAAAAACCCCGATAACCATCCGGCTGACTAACGTGATCGAATAGCGTTAGGTATCCGGGACAGTGCTGAAGTCGGCTCTGAGAAATGCCAGTTAAAGTCAATTAACAGAAAAATCAGTCTGCAAATGAATTCTCCAGCCTCCTAATCTCATTGTGGCCATATGGTGATCGAGACAACAGATTATCCGGCTGAAATTAGCGTTGTGTTTCATCATCCGCCGTCTTGGATTCCCGACAGGCTCATTCTCTCTAAGGTCAGGGTGAATGCAGTGTGAATGCCAGTAAAGCCACTCTGCTTGGAGGAGAGGTGAGGGACTGCCAATCTTCACAAGGTCTTCCATTTTAGTGTCTAAAAGCCCATTTCCTGTTCCTCTGCTCAGAGTGGACAGAGGGTGAATTATCCGTCGCGCAGCAACGCCCAGAGGAAGTGTAGAATAAAAGAGTCGTTCAACTTCTTCCGTGACAGAGATCTCCTACATGACATAAACCTGCTGTTCTCAAGTCGAATACAAATTCCGATTGGGCGAGCAGTTCAATGTCTTTAATAAAAGCATGCACGTGCATTTTTATGAGCAGACGTACTGTATCGGTGTCTGTGGTTGTTCCACTGGCAGTAACCACGTGGTTTCCATTAAACCAGCCAGAGTGTCTAAGTCATTTTCCCCACCGCCATGCCTTTGACTCTGGCCCACAGAGGCCTGTACACTGTTCCCGGTCCAGTAGGCGGTAACTGCGCTGGCGTGAAGCGCAGACCACAGCACAGCTACACTGGCTCATTAGTGCCCCTAACTCTGCGCTCACACATACCGGGGGGGCCTTGCCTCCTCCACCGCTTCGGGCTCTCGCATTACAAACAGGTGGGAAAAACTGACCACGCGTTCGTTAGCCACGGGACACGCAACGGGCGAGTCACTTTACCCACCGCAGGGAAACTAGGCCGGGCGGTGCATTGGTACAGCATTTCCCTGACCTCGTCTTTATAACTCTGTCCCGCGTGACACATTGTGAATAACAGCTTATCTCGTCCAGGTGTACCAAATCCTTGGGAACTCAGGAGGTTCACTTACAGCTCCGGGCGGAGTCAGACAGGAAAACAACAGCAGCCCAAGGCTAGCCTAGCCTTACTCATTTCCTCTGGTAAAGAACTCTGTATTAAGACAGTTGTACCAACGATAACAATGGTGGTCCCTTTCAAAGTGCACAAAACACAGCTTTGGAAAAAATAGCTGGTTTTATTGCCATTATACCCAAGATCCCAGTCAAATATGAACCTTTAGTCACATATTTATAAAGACAGCCCCGTCGTAAATTAAACATTTAAATGCTTTTTATGATTTCATCGGGTCTAATTGTCTTTTAAGTGGCAATTTCTGGTAATAGGCTATGCAAATGCGGCATTTCCATCTACAGATGAACAAAATGAATGGAAAATGAAACAATTAGTGATAATTGCAGACGACTGCGTGGAAACCTCAGCTGAAGATGATGTCACGACGCCATGTCATCACTGTTTATTTGACTTGGTGGGCTGTCGCTTGCTAATTTTCCTTCTTATCAAAAACTGTTCAGCTAAGTAACAGCAGCCACACTGCTGTGATAGGTGAATTGAGATGGGCTAGCATGGCCAAGTGGTTATTGAGGCAGTCTAACCAACTAAAAGCAGTGCAATCGGGGTCAGGCTTAACCAGCAGGCTAACTCACTAGCTGTAGGACAGGCTTAACTAAGCCGTTTCAGTGAGATTTGAGCAGCTATGTGAACCTCCTGCGGAGATTAATCAATCAAAAATGGTCCACGGTGGGCACAGGTCTTAACAAAAGACTCTTTTGCTGGGCTAGTCCCATCACCAGAGCGAGCCCTTTTGTTGGGCTAGTCCCATAGCCAGAGCGAGCCCTTTTGTTGGGCTAGTCCCATAGCCAGAGCGAGCCCTTTTGTTTGGCTAGTCCCATGGCCAGAGCGAGCCCTTTTTGCTGGGCTAGTCCCATAGCCAGAGCGAGCCCTTTTTGCTGGGCTAGTCCCATGGCCAGAGCGAGCCCTTTTTGCTGGGCTAGTCCCATAGCCAGAGCGAGCCCTTTTTGCTGGGCTAGTCCCATGGCCAGAGCGAGCCCTTTTTGCTGGGCTAGTCCCATGGCCAGAGCGAGCCCTTTTTGCTGGGCTAGTCCCATAGCCAGAGCGAGCCCTTTTGTTTGGCTAGTCCCATAGCCAGAGCGAGCCCTTTTTGCTGGGCTAGTCCCATAGCCAGAGCGAGCCCTTTTTGCAGGGCTAGTCCCATGGCCAGAGCGAGCCCTTTGGCGTCACAGAGGCCAGGGTGACACAGCCTAGGTACACGGCGTACAGACAGCCGTCGGGGTCAGGGCCTTGGCTATTCACCGCACAGCTGGTGTTATTTAGCGCTATTTGCAACCACAATGAGAGCACTGATCCACCGAGATGCTGAGAGACGAACGCTTAACATTTTAAAAATGCCTGGCGATGCTCGGCCTGAGCGGCCCAAATGAGCTCATGCGTGTCAGCAAACTCGTGGCGACTTTGGAGCACTTAAACACCGCCTGCGTCGGCGGTGTGTTTAATTTGTTTCGCTCGGTGCGAGAAAGAGGCTGCAGATGGACTGTGGGGATTTATTTTGGGGAGGGGGGGCAACACATTGCCTCCGGGTTAAAGGAAGTTGCCCGGACAGATCGAGAGGAAGGCTATAGCCGACGGGGGTGGGGGGGATCACGGGTCCCATTTTCTCACAAGTTGAATCCTTCCTCTGTTAAGTAGACAAGGACGACATCTGCGCCCACTTGCCCTTAACTCCTCTTAAGAGGGTTTTACTAAGCGCATTCTCGGGGTCTCTTTTAACATTCCTGTCCTAATAAAGCTAATGGTCCTAAAACACAGTCACAAGATCTTCTTATTTTCAGCTGAAAGGACACTGCGCCAAGCGTTCTCCACACAACACAATACCCTCGAACAAAAACAAATTAGTTTAGAACTGAAACTGTGGAAAAAAACCTTTTGAAAATAAATCAAAAGGCTTGGTTTTAAAAAATAATTTCTCTTTTCTTTTTTACTTTTGGTAAAAAATTTATTTAAAAAATATTTTCAGAATAAAATTTAGTCCAGCCTGTTCAAACAAACTAGTGACTCTGGTCTCAGAGATGTGACACAAAAAGACTATCACAAAGATAGTGTCGCTCTTGTGGTCTGAATTCTACTCGGCCTGTGTGATAGTATCTCAGAAAGAACTTTTGGGGTTCTTCCTCGACCCCACATACGTACCCCACTGTCCATAAAAGGCCGGCCCTACTAAACTGAGATTTAAGACAGCAGCACACTGCCATAATCCCTGTCCTTACTGGCCCTGCCATTAACCCACCAGCCTCAGTATCTGCTGCATAAAGCAAAGACACAGGTGATCCTTATAAAAAATTACCACACAAAATAGGGTAGTTACAGTGGACCCTGAACGAGACGTCCACAGTCATCTGGCCCCTAAATCTCCCCAGAGCTGGAGCACAAATCACTGGCCAGACGCTGCGAGGACAGCCAGGGCAGTGACACGCTCAGGGCTGCAAGACGGAGAGAATCGTTGAGTCAAGCCTCTCCACACGGGACACTCGTAGTTTCACGAGGGGAGGCCGGCAGGATGTACATTTGTGTCCGATTCGGCCGTATTAGCCTGCTGAGCTCCGGATGATGTATTGCGGACGAAGCGGAGATAATTGAATTACGACGACTCGTGCTTGTGGCGGCGTATTGGAGAGGGGGAACATGAAGAGCGGGCAGATAAAAGGATGATTGAGTATAATCAGCAGACGCTCTGCACGACAGCGTTCCACATCCTTCCGCCAGAAACCCGTATTGGGTCCTACCCTCAGAGGCGGCCGAGTTCCAGACAGGCACGGGTGGCCGCGTCGCTGCCCGAGATTTGGTAAACACTGCCACCCGGATACATAGAGAAGAGCCAAAATGGCCACCGTGACATCAGCAATGTTGATACGACTCCAATCTTTTTTCTTTTCTTTCTGAGAATCTCTAAATGTTTATTCACAGATTTTGAGGAATTCTCTATTAAAATTCCCGAGTTCACCCAACTTTGAAAACATTTACTTAAAAAGGTAATGTCAGCGTACGGCTGACCTTTCATTGTTGAACAGTTATGGTATTGTTGATATTCCACTGGATTTAGGGCTCTATTAAAAATGTCAAAGCAGACGAGAACAACTCACTAACTAAACCCATCTGCACTGAGCTGTTCATAAAAGAAGCTTTTAACCAAAAACTATAAATGGATGATATGATGGATGATATGTAACCAAAAAAACAAAAAACTAGATGTGTTTTTGAGGAGCCTGCATACAGCATACAACTCAAAAGACCTGTGTTGACAATATGCAGTTTGCACTCTCTCTCTCCCTTTCTCGGAGTGTATTTATAGGATTGCCGTCGTCTTTCTGAGAAGTATCAGCACCTCAAGTATGAAGAGAAGAGAAGAGAATCCTCTTGAAAGACTGTGAAACTTAGGCTCCGTTTTTTATTTTAGTTTTGCTGTATTTTTAGTGGCCCTGATTTAACAGCACCCCGTTATTTCAACGCTTATGAACTTTGAGGAAAGTCTGCAGATATTTTTCTGCCACAAACGATCGTTAAATCATCCTGTGACTATCGCCATGTTGTAATTATTTCAACCAAGACGACTTTTGAATAAAGCTACTGAGATGAATGGGCTAATAAATCACCAATAAATGATACGATACAGAAAATATAAATATATAATCCCTCTCACAACCTTCATAGCTCTTTACAATCAATGTCTAAATAAAACAGCCAAATAAGGGGAAAATGCATATTAACTTCCTTAATGATCCAGCTCATGAGTTTCTGATTGTGTTTGCAGTACCCAGTTAGTTTCATCTGGTCTGTATTTATAATTCCACATAAATAGCTTCTTCTTTCAAATGGGAGCAGGTTGTTTAAACCCATGGGTAAATAGTTATTCAATGCAAAAAAATAAAAAATAAAAATAAAAAATCAGAAGGCAAGGTGTGCTCAGGCGCTCCATTGATCCCGAGTGTTTATGTACATCTGAAATACAATATGAATAAACCGTATTATGTCTGCATCTAGGTCAATCCCGCTTTCATAAGAAAATCTACGAGCTGAAGATACATTTGAGTGAAAGAACATCCGCCGTGAGAATTCCATCCTGTTGTTCAGGAGTTAGTATAGCATCACTACTTTCTTGGAGCAGTGTGTGTGTATGTGTGTGTGTGCGTGAGTGTATGTGTGTTTGTGCCTGTGTTTGTTAGGCTGCTAAGAGAAGCACCTTCCAAATTATTCTTCCCATAAACATGATGCTGAGAAAACAAAGCCGTTCTGGGGCAGAAACCTTTGGATGACGTGTTCACAGCAGTGAACTCCAAAAAGACACTTCTGTGCTTTCCTGGCTGGGGATACTTTGTGCAACTGCTACACAAAGCTGTTACAAAAACAACATATAAACTAACTTCAAATCTCCGCCATTTATCCCCAGTTATGTGTGGCCTTAAAAGTATCGATTTAATTTAGTACAATAACATATATAATACTGTACATGGCTATGTAAATGGGTGTATATATGTGCATATATGTATGTATGCATGCATGTACAGGGTGGGAAATTAACTTTCTGCTAAATTTTACCAGACACCTTTTAAAAATATATTTTTCAAATTACACTAAAATAACATTTCAGATACATTATAGAAAATGCTATATAGAAAATATTATATTACATGTATTACAGGTCAAATAGTCAAACATTGTGTATAAATGTATTGCATAGCCTACATTTCATATGTACCTAAGTGCAAACCCCAATTCCAAATAAGTTGGGACAGTATGTAAAATGCACATAAAAGCAGAAAGCAGTCATTTGTAAATACTCTTTCACATATATTTAATTGAAAACAGTACAACAAAAATATATATTTTAAATTTTCCTATTGAACCCCTTTTATACCCAGTCATGACAGCATCACCTGTTTACCTGTGCAATGTTCCAAACAGGTGTTTTTATTTTTTACTTCCCAGTTTTTATTTTTTGCCCCTGTCCCAGCTTTTTTGGAACGTGTTGCAGGCATCAAATTCAGAATTAGCATATATTTACAAAGATCAATAAAGTTGATAAGGTAAAACATTAAATATATTTTCTTTGTACTGTTTTCAATTAAATATGTAAAAGAATTTACAAATCACTGCTTTCTGCTCATTCTACAGACTGTCCCAACCTTTTTGGAATTGGGGTTTGTAAGTAGGCTAATACTCAGAGAAGTATAAGGATTACAGCTAGGTAAAGCTAGAGACAACATAAACAAAACACATTGTTGCTGCCAGTGGTGCGGGTCCTTTAACTCCTGTTATACGTCTCCACATGTCAGATAAATAGTTATTAAATGATCTATTATCTAATATACGTTAGGTAACGTTTGCTGTTTTTCTGAACGGACAAATGCCAGCAACATTAGAGCGAGCTGTCTGGAGAGATCACTTTTACCTCAGAGCGTATTGGTCCGTTTGTTTTACTGTGCGATGCTGGTCGTCTTGCTAGAATTGCTTTATGGTAAATCGAACACAAATCAGTTCCACTATAAGACGGGCTCGCCTCGGGATATTTTAACAGGCGCTTTTTCCTGTCTCACATTTAGCCAATCAGAGAAAGAAATCAGAAGTTTTTACAGAAGTAATTTTTTTTCTTGTATCCACTTTGCTACACACCACTGTGGTGGGGTCAAGGTTTGATAAATTTACCCGACAATTCTGAAATCTACCCGCATTTGGCGGGTGCTAATTTCCCACCCTGTGTATGTATGTATGTATGTATGTATGTATGTATGTATGTATGTATATATATATGTATATATGTATGTATGTATGTACGTACATAAATCTGAAGTCAAGAGAAAGAGAAAGATGGACCCCCGTGCATTGACATGCCCCTTTAATTCCCCCCGAACAGTACGTATGTATGCATGTATGTAGCCGAAAAGCTCTATAGTTCATCTCATTCCTGAACAAACATCAGAAAACCCAACAGAACAATTGAGACACCACAGGAGCCACAGAAGCAGCACATAAACCCCCTCCCAACGTCGACACTTCGGCAGCAACAGCCATTATTTTCTTTCCCTAGCACATCAATTTGAGTCATAGCAGGCGATGAATGTGTTATAAATGTGTTATATTGCACTGTTTTGCCTGTTGGACAGACTGGCAGGGTGTGAGCCTGAGTATAATCAGCTTCCAGGCCTACGGTAGGGGGGAAGGAACAAACTGCGCAGAACACACTTTATCCCACACTTTGTACAATTTCTCTCTCTGATGCTCTGACGTATGGCTCGGTTTGAGGTGTACACACACATGCTTGTACCCAGCAAAATGGGTTCAGAGGTCAGAGGTCACACTCACCCGGGTGGGGTCATACTCCTGGCCGCGACGTCGGGCCTCCAGCTCCTCGTAGGCGGGCGCGCCTCCTTCTCGCCGGGCTTGCTGGTATTCCCTCCTCAACTGCTGGATCCGGTCGGCACTGAGGCGAGACGGGAATGGAAACCGGGAGAATTCAGTCTTCATTAAAACGGAATATTTTCAACACAAGCCCAACATTATAGCCGCTGCATCTTGAATCTAACTTTCTTTCTTTTTTTTAAAATTGTAATTATTCTTCTCACATTTGAAAAGCCATTCCTTTGAAAGCGCAGGATGCGGGTAAAGTTAGTGACAGCACAATTCTGTAATTGCTGAGAGAGAAATCCCTGAGGAAATGGCTGACAGCCACTTCAATACGGGCGGCATTTCGAAAAGAAACCCGTTTTTAAATAGGTCTTAGTTGAAAGTCAGAAATGGTTTTCTTCATGGTGTAGATATGGCTACACTCTAGAATTAAAGCTGGTGGTCTTTAACAGTTTACATGGTCAACTAGAAATTCTGTATGCGCTGTTAACCGCGGTCAATAAAACTCCATTATTTATTCCTCTGCCATTAAATTCTGTATGGAGTCCTGTGTCTTTGTGCTTTTCAGGCACAAATCTAAGGTATAAATCGTACGAGATCAGAGACGATCTCCGTGTAAAGAACTGAAGCACACCGCGCTGCAGCGGGATGAGTATTATTAACAATCTGCTTCTAATAGAGAAGAGACGTTTTTTCATTTGAAAAGCCAGGGAGGCGATGAAGCACTGAAGGCCATTGAGTGATATAATACACAAAGCGAAGTGAGACGATATGTCAGGGAGAAAAAGAACAGCGCTCACTAGACCTCGTCTGACAGATACATACAAATGATAGTATTTCATAAAGAAAATGGATCTTAGGAAATGTGCCACGCGCGGAACGTGATTGGATGTGCGAACGCCATCTCCGCTAACGCTGCCCCAGGACCGCTATGGCCCGTGAGCACATCCCTCCTCAGAAAAAAATCCCCTGCTTATCTTCGGTGACGAAAAAAGCAATATGAATATTTCCCTCTTATTTATTTTTTTTATTCCCAGATATTGTTTTTCAGGCTCCGAGCCGAGGAAAGGATCCGGAGATAAATCTCTGCCAGTCTTTTCACCGCCCCCACAGACGCAAACGCGGAGACGACCGTCCTGCTCCAAACAAACAAACAAACACGCGCGAACGCCAGCCTCCGCCCCTGCCCAAACGTCTTCCTTCCGTCAACAGAAACCGGGCGGAGCTCGCTCGCTCGCTCGCTGCTGTTGACGGGCTGGGACAGGAGAGACGGTTTGCCTGAAATACACCGGTTACAGAAAGCAGGTCTAGAGCGCTACTTTTTGGTGGGTATGAACAGAAGACCACGCCTCACACTGGATTTAGTTTTCCTCAACCCAAAACTGAGAGCACAGCTAACAAGCACCAAGGCCTTCTCTTGATGAAAACATGGGGCATGTAAATACTGTGTGCTCGTGTTTATAAATGTACAAATGCATATACAAATGTATTGTATTAGTATATATTGTCTTGGTACTCAAAATCTGCAAAGCTTTAGTTTGAATGTTGATACATTATCTGAGCAAATATGTCTGAAGAACATGTTCCTTTAAAGAAACGCTCATAAACTAAAGATGCATATTCCTAAATAACCAAGTCATTTGAGTGAACCATGATTAGTAGAGGGTGAACCCGATGAAAAGGTTGGGTTAGGAAGCTCTTGTACCCACATCCACTGGTCCCCCCAGAGTGGGAACCAGGCACTTACATAAACTACTTACTTTTTTCCCTAAAACTTCTGCAGGAGAACAACTGGCACATTGTCCCGACACTTACAGCAAAACGGCCGGGATCCCGGCTCCTCTCAAATTCCTCTCATTCCGGTCAAGACTCACACTGAGAACAATGTCAAACCCAATTTGAACACTTTGCTCCCATAAGGGCGAAGAGCTGTTTCTTTATTATATCTTCTGTGGCAGATCCATTCATTAGCCACTCGGGAAACAGTGTTTAACTAGAACTTGATGAAGGGCAACTGGGTAAATGAATGCAGCAAGACTTCAGAGAAAGGATTAAATTAAGATTTTTTTCTCTCTCTCTAAATCTCGTTAGGAAACAGTAAAAGTGGGGTGCATTCCAGAGAGATGAGGCTGTGGGAACAAGGTCTGGATGCTGCTGCTGTTGCTGCTGCGCCCAGTGGAGTCTGAACAGGGCCTCTTCACTCAAGGGTTGCTTCACCACCCAGGAGCTCCCTCTTTGTTTCCATCTCTCCCTCCCTCTCTTCCTCCTTCTTCCCTTCTCTCTCCGTCTCCCTCACCCCCCTGTCCCCCTCCCCCCCCCCCCACAACTCTCTCTACCTCTCCATCACCCTCTGTCTCCTTCCTTCCCTCCCTCTCTCTCTCTCACTCCCTCCCTCCCTCCCTCCCCCTCACTTAAGGATCAGTCGGTTTCTGATCCAGGCTTGCAGCACCGCGGAGGCCTCTCTCTCTCTCACCTCTCCATATTTTCGTCTCAGTTTTGCGTCATTCGGCATTTCCTCAAAGCGGCACATTTCAATCACCCTGGAGTTCCTGGAACAGTAACAACTCCTTCAGCCAATGGGGAAGCCCTGTTCCCTGGGACAAGATTGGACCACTGAAGCCCCGCCCACTCTCCCGTGTGTCCTCCCCCTGCATCAGGGCCAAAGCTACTCGCCTGCCAACTAAAGCACACTGCACCTGCAGACTATAACAGTGAGAAACCTGCAAGAGGGCTGGACAGAGAGGCAAGGAGATGTGCCTTCAGAATGGAGGGAGGGAGGGGGAGAGGGGGAGGGGGAGAGAGAGAGAGAGAGAGAGAGAGCAGTGGAACAAGTGGGATGTATATAATAATAATAGACCTTTATTTCACCAGGACGGTCAATTGAGTCCAAATTCTCACTTACAATGACGACCTGCGTAGTCCCTAAGCTACACGTCTTTGGTCTGTGGGAGGAAAACCAAGCAAACACAGAAAGAGAGAACCTCCTTGGTGCGAGGCTAACCACCGCCAAACGGGAGGGAGGGAGAGAAAGAAAAAGAGAGAGATGGGGTGAGATAAATCTAAAGTGAAGAGAGAGAGAAAGATGGACCCTCGTGCATCGACATGCCCCTTTAATTCCCCCCGAACAGTAGAAGATCCCGCTACGCTATACTACGCCATGCTGACTCAGCTGCCTGTGCGCGCTGATCCAGGATAGCTTTCATCATCTTCTCTCAGCCTTTCAATTAATCAGGCCTGCCAATAAATCCATGACTAAATATGCTTACCTACCTATTTGTTCTGTTGAGCAGTGAGTTTTAGCTGTGGCTTTGGTCGTAATCATCGTCTATTCTGCGAAGAATAAGACTCACATTATGTTCCAGTGCATTAGGTAAGTATTCTATGAATTAATTAATGCAAATGAGAAAGTGGAAGAGTCATTTCGCTCCTGCTCTCATCTGGCTGTGGATTTAAATGGCGGCTGTCGGCTCTGCGAGCCGGCTGTGGCCTACAGCCCAGCAGGAAAGCTCTCTCTGTGAGACAGCACAGAATTACCCCCCTGTTACCCTCCCGCCCAAATTCCCAATTCCTCAATTTGGCTGAGGAAAGGCCTGAGAGAACAGGGTGCCGTCCAACTCCCACATCCCGCCATTTTCTGCTCTCTCTCCACTAACTCTCCCTCATGGCAAGCAGGCGCGATTTATGGGCCGCCGTGGAAACGGAGAAAAACCAGAAACAAAACAAATTTCAATAAAAAAGTTTTTTTTAAAAGCCTCACAAAACAATTTATTATTATTATTTTTTCCAAAGGCATCAATTGATTGGGGACAAATGTGTCGTCATAAAACACAACTGGCACATCTTTAGCGCTGCGGTGGTAATGAGCAGCCACGCTAGCGGGCCAGGATGCGTGTTAGCTCTGTTTCCCCCTCCTGTCCCTGCCCCAGCAGGGGATGGGCACTGGCGGCTGTTTTCGCAAACAGGAGCTTTTACATTCATTTACATTCATTTTCCTCCCTGCCCACAGCACAGACGAGCGGCGAGTAGCCGAGCTTTAGCGCGCGACGGATCTAAAGAAGGAATCATTCACAGCCAAACTGAATACCAATCCTGCTGTTCAAACGGCTACTGTAGACTTTAGCTTTTGCTTGGATCAAACGACAGAGACAATGCTAATAATATGATAATGACTCGCAGCATAGAACCGTGGTGTACCTTGCACACTCAATCCCTTACGACACACACACGCAGGTGCGCGCACACACACACACACACACACACACACACACACACACACACAGTATATGTATGCATGCACTCAAGCACATACAGGAAAACACAGAACCATATTAAGATTTCCCCTCTATTATTGATAAATATACCTATTTAATCTGGCGCTACATAAAATAAAACGAATGTGCAAAACAACTACAAACTAGCAACAAATGACTTCCTGGGGTCATCCGAATGAACAGCTCTACCTTGATGGCCCTTCACTTGATGCAGGCGCTTCCCTTTGATCTAAGTGTATAGAAGCAGAAAGAGGACCCGCACTGACAGTCTCCTCCTCTAACCTGCTCACGTTCATTTTCTCCTATGAGCCTGAAAGAAAACCGTCTCGCTGGTGATATAGGCAGCGAAAGTGCTCAAGCTCTCTCCTGTTATATGAAAAATATGCTCACTGGCTCCATGGCCCTTATAAATGGAGAAAGCCCTGCAAATTCAGCTAATACGTGGCTAATGTACCTTGCGATGCCATTTTGTGCTACCTCTGTGACCTCGTATCCCGGCCTTGCTCTCCGCCCCCATCTTCCGCTCCTGTGCCCCCCCCCCCGTCCCGCCCCCCACCCCTGCCCTTCGGCTCCACGCCCACCCCCTCCCCCCCTTTCGGTGCCCGGGCGGGCGGGAAGTTCAGGCCTCGGCGCGTGCGGAGAAGAGTCTCATTCCAGAAATCCATTAGCTAATCCCGGGGAACATAATTAGAGCTGCCATTTTGATTGAGCGCACACCTCACCGTCCAAATGAATAACACTATCAATGTTTAATTAGAGTCTCATACAGCCCGTGGCTCCGAACGTAATCATACACTCCGTCTGCTGCGGGCAGGGGGACGTGGCACCTCCGCTCGCCCCAACGGGGGCTGTTGGGGGGCGGGGGCGAGCGGAGCAGGGCGGAGCACCTCACGCCACACCAGCACCGGGTCTGTCATCAAAACTTAATTTACCCGCCGCTCCGCGTCTACACAGATGAAAGTCGGAGGGCGCATTAAAGAAAGTTCAGTAAAGGGTAAAGATATTTATTTTCCCCCTTTTCCGAGGAAGCTGACAGCTCCGATATAAACAGCGAAGAACGGCGCCACGTCCCAGCAGTTGGAAACGCTCGGGTGGTTGGGAGCGGCCGGGAGAGGTTGGGAGCGACGTTTGCTCGAAAATTAAGCGAAACCCAAACCCAAATTAGCACGAAGCCAGAGAACTACAAAACCCTGAAAACCTTGTTCGTGTTCCCGCCTTTAGCGAGAGGGCTGTGGAACACGAGACGGATTCGACAGGATCCCATGAAAACTCTGTGAGGAAACAGAGCAGAATCAATATCACAGCATCAGCCAACCTGCATAGAAGCAGAAAAACACGTCCGCGGAGCATGAACATATCGACGCTCGTGCTCCAGGTGAAATCGACAGACATGTTCTCGCTCCCTCCTTCCTCCGAGCCAGTCGTCTGCATGCACACGTGATCCCAGCAATCTCAATGGCTACTTTTTCCCATGTAATGGTTTTTTATGCGGAGCGAAACGTTCGGGTCAGCAGATCTTAAGTGCTACGAGAGCGATGGCTTAAGCTAAGGCCACATAAATCTGACAGAAACGACGTCTTTGGACAATAGAGCTGCCCTGCCTCTCAGGAGCTGTGCTCCCCGCTCAATTTATTGTTTAATTTCAGAAATGGACTTTAAGGAGCTGTCAGGCAGAGTGGACGGGCACACGAACGCACCTCTGATTTACGCCCTTTAAAGCGCCATCGCTATCTTTTTAAACTGGAAAAAAAAACGCAAAAACCAGGGATGAAAAGAACCCTCAGGATTCTGGTAACCAGGGGAGACAGAGGAACACATATCAGCAATGGATTTATACCTGGAAGCGTAGAGAGAGGAGGCGTTTTACCAGCCTTCTCCTATCTGAGCCCATTTGGCAGTTGGCCAACCACAGGACACAAGAGGGGATAACCCAGGCACTGCCGACACCTTTGGTAATTTAGCCGTTTTCCTGTGAAAATTTTAATTGAAATGTAATCACGTTTCACTTCAAAAATGTTTCTGTGATTTCTGGAAATCGGCCTCCGACCAATCAAAATGCCCGTTTTTTAAAAAAAGGCCATTTTGCCAACCTCACGGGCATTCCTTCGGGTCTCTGTTCCAGAGTCATTTTAGGAGTTTCTCCAATCGAGAGAGCTGAGCGGGAAGTGGTTTCTCCTATGGTTGTCATGGTACCTTAGTCTTCCCTCACGATACTAAACCATTGAAAGCATCACAATAATAATGAATAATGAATAATGCCTTGCATTTATATAGCGCCTTTCTCACCAACTGGTGACTCAAAGCGCTTACAATGATGAGGGGGAAACTCGCCTCAACCACCACCAATACCAACCACAATACCAAGTACTATCGCGATACCAAAATGGCTGTTTGCTGTATTTCTTGTGTGATGCACATGCCAATGCTAACAGACACACACAAGGTATTTAAACAAGTAATTTAAAAAGCAGCGTCACACATTTTGGTAGGTAGGCCTGCAGACTTCGATCTTATCTCAGTTCCTTCGGTCTAATGGTCGAATGATCGGGGTAAGAAATACTCTATGCCCGAGTTTTCTCATAAAGCACTTTAGCTCTGTCACAGAACACCACTGTGTATAGTCTTTCTACAGTCTATAGAAAACTGCGGGCCACAGAACTTTAATGTCGACTATTTTCCGCCATTTCAATCAACTATTTTGCAGCGGTGTGGAATATAAGCATTGGCTAATTACGACAAGCCGACAAAAACTTTTTAATAAGAGAGATATAATCATTTGTTGCTATGGTTATTTTTTGAATGGCAGAAGACGACTGCCGATACGAGATGGGATCACAGCCGACAGTCGTGAAATTTAATAAATATGGCACATACTTTTTAAAAACAAATATATTTGATGTAAAACAAGTGTTCTTTATCATACATTTCAGCTTCTGAAATCACATTTGATATTGGGCTTTTTTTTCCGGCTCGCATGACTGGTACCAAAGGCAGGCAGCATTGCCAGGTGGAAAGTACAGCAATATCGCACAGACCTTTACATTATTGCATTTTCCTACAAACTATCGTTACACAGAGAAACGACCAGCAAACATAGGCGGAGATGCAATCGCAGACAGGGGGGTCAACTAAACAACTGACAAATGATGTTGCATGAACCGAATCCCTCCCCGTCACAGCAGTCTACACAATAACAAAGCGAACTTTCGTTGCCAAAATGCGTGCAGTTTTTGACGATGTAGTCCAGGAAACTGTCTATAGCCTAGGCTATAGCATACATTTGGCATGCTGAATTATATTCCCAAAAATGTTATCATTTATTGTAAACTTATTATGAAAATAATTATTCAATATATAACACAACAATAACTTTTGACGAAATGGGCCGCTATTTATGATGCTACCGTTTCCCAATGAGTGCAGTGTCGTTAGTATCCTAAGGCCTGAGTAACACACTACGACAGCGGAACCGGTACACCGTGAAAACCTACTTTCCTCTTCAGATGAAGAGAAAGTGTCGACACTGATACTTCATCCTGAGTTACAGCTCTATCTGCGGGACCTCGCCTACCTCCGTCTGACATCACTACAATTACATCACTCAAGACAAGCCATCTCAGCCAGATCAAATTGAAGATATGCCACGTTATTCCCGCTGCTGCGTCCTGGAACTGCTGGCTGATAATGGAACGTCATCCCAATGGGCTATAAAGTGACAAACTGGCATAAGGCGTAATTAGTTGGAAGACGTGACGGAAAGAGGGGAGGGCTGAAAGTCGTGCAGGAAGCGTGTGACAAAATGCTAACGTGCTAGAATCTCTGGGAGCTCAACGGTACTGTAGAGCTTCCCTCTCTTCTCCCATCCTCCTCTCCTCTCCACCATCCCTGTCGTCACGCCTAACTCCCCTCTTTTCCCTCCCTCTCTAATAATCTCCCCAAACCACTGGCCGCCTGTTGAGCGACATTTTATCAAATTAAGTTTGACCACAAAAGATAGCCTTTTTTGACAGGCCCATGCAAGGCTGTCTTAACCAGAAGTGACACCTCTTTTTAAAAGCCATTTGCAATTGTGGAAATAATGAAAATGATTTTGGCCGGCATGACATTGTTTAGACAGCTTGTTTTTCTCCCCCCCCCACCCCCCTTGCAGGTTAGATACATATGTCAGTACTGAGATTAATCTCTCTCTCTCTCTCTCTCTCTCTCTCTCTCTCTCTCTCTCTCTCTCTCTCACACACACACACACACACACACACACACACACACACACACACACACACACACACACACAGCTACACACACTTACTTGTGTGTAAATTAAAGTAAATTAAAGACACTTCTGCTCCTCTGCGCTTCATCTAAAACTGCACCGGTAAACCCAGGTAAGAACCTGAACGTCAAGCGTACAACGGTTAAAGTTTTTAAAACAGGAAATATATGCTGAAAATAATACAGCTGAAAAGCCATAAAACCTGTCAAACGCACTCTATTCTGTGCTACCATTTTAGCGCTGCTCCCAAAACAGAACCTCTCACGGCACATTGGAGACATGTTGCTAGGCTACAAGATGCAATGATATAAAAAAACGACAGAGAAGTGAGGGTATGTGTGTGTGTGTGTGTGTGTGTGTGTGTGCGTTTCTGTGTGTCAATGTGGAGATTTGCTTTTATTTTAAAAGAAAAACAGATTTTGAAAGAAAGGTTTTCCCCTCAATAGGATGGGGGGGCAAGAGAAAAAATGTAAAAGGAGAGAAGATAAATAAATAAATAAATACATGAATACAGGTGGGAGGGAGAAGAAAGAGAGAATTAAAGTAGAGGAAGTGAGCGGAAATGAGCAGAGCTACTGAAGGGCAACATGAGGCCCATGGAATAATGAAGGGGCTTTCAGAAACCAGCCAGTGTTCTCTCCCCATCTCACCTGTTTCTAGCCCCCCGGATTACCCCACCCTCACCCCCTCCAAACCGGGCTGCTCAATAAGGGACCGTCACAAAACAAGGGACCGTTGTAAAGCACCCTGCAGCCCTCACACTGTAATCCTCCGGGTAACGTGAAAATCATTAAATTACTTCAATCAGCTTTTCAGTAAAACGCAAAAAATACCACAGAGATTACAACATCCTTCTCCACTTCCTGATCAATTAAGAGATTTCCAGCCAGCTTGACAGACTTTAGCACGTTAATATAGAAAGGCCATGAATAAGCAGTGAGAAAATGGACGGACGGATGGATGAATATGCTCCTTTAAATGCATCAAAAGAGCACAGCTAAATACCGTGAGATATTTAATGGAAGAAAACAGACTGGTATATTGTAGTGTTGATGTTTTCCTTAAAATTTCTGATAAGTACATTGACTTTGATGCAAAGAGGAACAGTAAAATAAACTCAAATGTACAATTTCATTAAAAAAAAAAATCCCGATACACTGAAAACATGTGTCAGCGTTTTCCCTAACAAATGCTGAAATGTATATTGAGTTTGATGCAAACGGGCACTATTTGATTCCTGCCACATTCCCCTGACTGTACTATAACTGTGCCTCAGAATAATTCTGAGTTATCGAACGCCGACTGCCACTTAGTACGCAAATAACCCTGCGGTGCTGTGCCTGTTCAACGCCCCTCAGTTCAACAGACCTCCCCACGGGGTACACCTGGCAGCACAACCGCTAGCCTTCTCTCGGCCCACCTCCACCTGTGGGGTAGAAGGAGAAGATGAGAGGAGGAGAAGGAGGAGAAGGAGGAGCGGGAGGAGGTTGCAGAAACACTTAAGAGGGAGCGCTCTTAAAGGTCTTAGGCAGTAGACTGTAACACTCAATCATGCCACCGAACCTGAGAACGGCTGATTAATTAACGGAGCGGGGAAAGAAAAGCACTCCAGCACTCACCCAACCAACGCTAAAAGCTTTTCTCTCCTCTCCATTCATTTATATAATTATTTTGATAGTGAGACATGGAAGTGTGTAGAGGGAGAAAAATGGAGGGAGGTAAAATTGCTGCCTAGAATGGCCGCACTTTTACAGGTGAAGAGAAATCATTTTTTTCCCCTTTAACAACACCTTTCAGGCAGTGTTTTTTTGGTGAAGTGAAGTGTTCTCGCAGCTAACACATGTAACCTGGAGAACACAGAGGGTTTCCTGCGATACACAAACACCGCTCGCTCTTTTGTTCCAAATCGCTAACAGGACACGGCGATATTGGACAACGGCAACATTAAGGAGAAGAGAAACACCCTTTCTGTGTCTTACTGTGTTCAGTGTAGTGTTAGAGAGAGAACAGCTGCCCTTTCGGTGTTCAGTGTAGTGTTAAAGAGAGGCTAGCTGCTCGGTGTTCAGTGTAGTGTTAAAGAGAGGTTAGCTGCTCTATGTCCAGTGTAGTGTTAAAGAGAGGTTAGCTGCTCAATGATCAGTGTAGTGTTAAAGAGAGGCTAGCTGCTCTATGTTCAGTGTAGTGTTAAAGAGAGGCTAGCTGCTCTATGTTCAGTGTAGTGTTAAAGAGAGGCTAGCTGCTCTGTGTTCAGTGTAGTGTTAAAGAGAGGCTAGCTGCTCTATGTTCAGTGTAGTGTTAAAGAGAGGCTAGCTGCTCTATGTTCAGTGTAGTGTTAAAGAGAGGCTAGCTGCTCGATGTTCAGTGTAGTGTTAAAGAGAGGCTAGCTGCTCTATGTTCAGTGTAGTGTTAAAGAGAGGCTAGCTGCTCTATGTTCAGTGTAGTGTTAAAGAGAGGCTAGCTGCTCTATGTTCAGTGTAGTGTTAAAGAGAGGCTAGCTGCTCTATGTTCAGTGTAGTGTTAAAGAGAGGCTAGCTGCTCTATGTTCAGTGTAGTGTTAAAGAGAGGCTAGCTGCTCTATGTTCAGTGTAGTGTTAAAGAGAGGCTAGCTGCTCGATGTTCAGTGTAGTGTTAGAGAGGCTAGCTGCTCTGTGTTCAGTGTAGTGTTAAAGAGAGGCTAGCTGCTCTATGTTCAGTGTAGTGTTAAAGAGAGGCTAGCTGCTCTATGTTCAGTGTAGTGTTAAAGAGAGGCTAGCTGCTCTATGTTCAGTGTAGTGTTAAAGAGAGGCTAGCTGCTCGATGTTCAGTGTAGTGTTAAAGAGAGGCTAGCTGCTCTGTGTTCAGTGTAGTGTTAAAGAGAGGCTAGCTGCTCTATGTTCAGTGTAGTGTTAAAGAGAGGCTAGCTGCTCTATGTTCAGTGTAGTGTTAAAGAGAGGCTAGCTGCTCGATGTTCAGTGTAGTGTTAAAGAGAGGCTAGCTGCTCTATGTTCAGTGTAGTGTTAAAGAGAGGCTAGCTGCTCTGTGTTCAGTGTAGTGTTAAAGAGAGGCTAGCTGCTCTATGTTCAGTGTAGTGTTAAAGAGAGGCTAGCTGCTCGATGTTCAGTGTAGTGTTAAAGAGAGGTTAGCTGCTCTATGTTCAGTGTAGTGTTAAAGAGAGGCTAGCTGCTCGATGTTCAGTGTAGTGTTAAAGAGAGGCTAGCTGCTCTATGTTCAGTGTAGTGTTAAAGAGAGGCTAGCTGCTCGATGTTCAGTGTAGTGTTAAAGAGAGGCTAGCTGCTCTATGTTCAGTGTAGTGTTAAAGAGAGGCTAGCTGCTCTATGTTCAGTGTAGTGTTAAAGAGAGGCTAGCTGCTCTGTGTTCAGTGTAGTGTTAAAGAGAGGCTAGCTGCCCTCTGTGTTCAGCGTAGTGTTCGAGAGCAGACCGCCACTCTTCCCCACTCTGTCCCCTATTCTTCTTTCATTCTATCAAGTGGGAGAAACAAATAAAAGCCCTCTGATTGGACAGCGGCGCTGAGAAGGCCGCCGTTGTTATAGTAACTTTTTACTGAAAGGGGCAGCCGCTCTCAGCTCTGGTTCCAGGGCTCTTCAGAAGGTGAGGGGGGGGGGGGGGGGGGGGCGGGCACAAGGACCCCCATCAAGGGCACCGCTCCCTCTATTCCTGCGGGAGAACCGCGGCTCTTCAAGGAACAAGGTCAGGAGAGGCTCGGCATCCGGCCGATAAAAAAAAAAAAAAGAGTACGAGAAGCCTGAGGGTTTTAGGGGAACGCTCGGCAAGGAAACAGAGGAGCTGTATAATCACAATCTTCCTCTTTTTTACCGCTAAACACCGCCGTGCGCTCCTGGGAAGTGTACACAGCCCTCCCTCCGCTGCCCAGTAATTGTAAAAAAATATCCCTGAGGTTTGCGCGAATGAGGAAACGCTCCCTCTTTTCAAACGCCCTGTCATTGCTTTCTCTGACTCACACACAGTACTTCATTACCCCTGATCGTCGGTTCCACAACATAAACCTCTCAAGAACTGACAGTTACATTAAGGAAAATATAAGTATTTTCTGCTTGTCGTTTTTTTTTTATCCCGGTTGGCGCGCGTTAGCTATCGATCGAGCACAGAACATCAAATACAGTCAGGGATGATCGGCGCGATCGAGCAGCGTACCGCGGGGAACGAGAAACAGAATATCACAGCAATTAACAATGGTGTTAAACTGGCAGAGATGAGTTGGTGGTAGAGTGGCCTTTTCAGATGTGGTGGGTGGCAGACTTTATTTAATTGCCTCGCTCTTTAAATAACCGAGACTTATTAATGATTCGCAACGCTCGGCTCTAAATCTCACAGAGCCTAACGGTGGATCTCGCACTTTGCAAAACTTCCCCGGTGACAAACTTTAATTACAGGGATGCAGAAATCAGTGTTGTGATACACTTTCTGGAGCTAAGACTGTTTTATATGATTGACTTCATCAACACTTTGTCAGAATATGCTAAGTAAATGGTAAATGGACTGCACGTATATAGCGCCTTTATCCAAAGCGCTTTACAATGGCCTCTCACTCACCCGTTCACACACACATTCACACACCAATGGCGGCAGCTGCCATGCAAGGTGCTAGCCTGCTCATTAGGAGAAATTTAGGGTTCAGTGTCTTGCCCAAGGACACTTCGACATGTGGACAGGAGGAGCCGGGGATCGAACCGCCGACCCTGCGATCAGCGGACGCCCCGCTCTACCTCCTGAGCCACAGCCGCCCCAAGTTGAGGGCAAATAGTGAACCAAATATATAGAAAACATCTGATATTACTTTATTCAAATTTACCTGCTTTAACAGACACCACTCACAAGGGCAACTGACACCGCATGCGTTCTAACATATTATCCACAGTTACAACCAAATATAAACCGAGTACATACACACTAATACAGCAATCTACCTGAAAATAAGTTCAGGTCCTTAGTCAATACACAAATGCACACTGCCAGCTGTATTATACATTTGACATTAGTAAAGCCTTGTTCAGTCAGAACTGAGGGGAATATATGAATTGTCACAGCGTTCTGTGTCGCGGCTGTCGTCGTTGCCGGGGGCGATCGTTGTTCACGACGCCCTGTGTGAGTTCCGTTCTCAGACCCTGAGCGGAAAGGGGAGTAAGAACTTAAGAACATAAGAATGCATAATGAGCGTAAACAGCCGTTCAGCCCAACCAGCCTCACTCATCGCCTACATCAAGAGAGCCTCCATAATACTGGATGTACCTCTGTTTCCGTGCAGTTTTTTCCACCTACCCCCCCACCCCCCGCTTGTCCCTGTGCAGCCCCCCACCCACCAACCGCCTCACCCCCCCTTCGCTAACGGCCGTGGCGCATCCAGGCCATAAAGCCGGAGGCAGCCGCTGTGGACGCAGCGAGTCTGCTACATTCCCCGCTCGTCGTGTTCCGCGTTCCAGGTTGTTGACTTGCCGCTTACGTTCGTAAGAGCGCTGGCCGATGGCCCGTGGCCCATCCCCTGCGTTAATGTCCCGATACCAAATATTCCACTTCACAAAAACTCTTATCTCTCCCATCTCATCGAAGTTAATCTGGGGGAGGACTTGTTTGCGAGGGAATGCACCCCTGACTAATTGTGCTCTTTAATCAAAGACAGAGGCCCGCCGTCACGGGCGAGAGGAAGATTTGTGAGGCCAGCGCACCGAGTTTCAGCTTCCACAACTTTACTGCAGGAAAATGAACACAGATCCACTGGTGCGGGAATCGATTCCCAAATAAACATGCTGTCCTGGGCTCTGAAGCACTCCATCTCTGATAAACCAAATCAAACGGTCCGCAAAGGCACTGAAGGGGGTCCACTCTCAACCACTCCCACCCTGTCCCACCATCCCCCCCGAAGACTGGAACCTCAAAACCCCAACCCCCACCCCCAGTCCGCCATTTTCATAAAACGTTTTTTTTTCTTTCTATTACCCTTTTTAACTTAACTGGGGGTCCACTGGATGCCTAACAGCCTGGGTGGGGCTGAAGGTTGAAACCCCCTGGCAGAGTCAGTGGGGTTACAGAACCCTACGACACATCCGTGACACGCAAGTAAAGACCTTACTCCTGTACAACCGGCACCATGGACCAAAAAAAGTTTTGGGTTTTCAGATCCAAGTCTGAAAATATCCATTTAGCTGCTCCCTGATTGGCTGTGTACAGACACTGCCCACATGCATTACGCCCGTCTCAATGACTCACCTGTCAGCTGAAGCCGTGGCCGGGGGTCTCTGCTTGTTGACCTTGGCGTAGAGCCCCTCCGCGGGGTTCTCCGTCGACGGCTCTCGGCTGTGGGAGACAGGGGGCGGGGGTCCCTGAGGGGACGGGGTCCGGTCCCCGTGGAGGTACGGGCCGAGGGGCGGCGGGTCGCGGAAGTTGTTGATGCGCGCGTAGTTGGGGTCGTGGTCGTCGTCCTCCACGTCCGGCAGGGGGCGGTCCCGCGCCTGCTGCTCCCTCAGCTCCAGGTGTTTCGCCTCGATCCTGCAAGGGACCAGATGGACTGGATCACGCTCCCGGCCTTCAGCCCGTCTCACATCACCTCACATTCAGAAAGCGCTACCAGGGTGTGAAATGAACACCTGCCGCCAGCCAAATTTTGATTGTGGCTGGTAAAAGTTTCTACTCAAGCAGCCACTTCGGCCAGTAACCAAACCAGGTTGTGTTATCTTGTAAAAGGTTATATGAGCTGGTAAAATGTTGAAAATGGCTGGTGATTTTTAGAATCCACAAGCCACTCTGGCCAGGGGGTGAAAGAGATAATTTCATACCCGGCACTACGCAACATCCAGTCACCTAACTGGTTCAGAATTGGGAGATAAGCGTTCATATTGTGCGGGTGCAACTCTGTGTGCGTGCTCAACTTCCAAGGGCCACAACAACAGAGAATAAGTCTTCAGTCCCAGAAGAACCCCACTCACACACAACACCATTATATTTTCTGTGCAAGCAAAAGGACTACACAACCCCTCCAGTTCACATCAGACTCTCTAACACAGTCCAGGGAAACACAGAGGAAGGCAAAGAATGCATGGCTCGCACCCACTGTCCTTCTCCAAGAGTGTAACATTAGACTCAGCTCGCACCCACTGTCCTTCTCCAAGAGTGTAACATTAGACTCAGCTCGCACCCACTGTCCTTCTCCAAGAGTGTAACATTAGACTCAGCTCGCACCCACTGTCCTTCTCCAAGAGTGTAACATTAGACTCAGCTCGCACCCACTGTCCTTCTCCAAGAGTGTAACATTAGACTCAGCTCGCACCCACTGTCCTCCTCCAAGAGTGTAACATTAGACTCAGCTCGCACCCACTGTCCTTCTCCAAGAGTGTAACATTAGACTCAGCTCGCACGCACTGTCCTTCTCCAAGAGTGTAACATTAGACTCAGCTCGCACCCACTGTCCTTCTCCAAGAGTGTAACATTAGACTCAGCTCGCACAGTCCATACGGTGCACGGGAGACAGCGTTACACATACATTAGGCACGAAAGCCTTCTCCAGGGTTGGCTACGCCGGTACACACTACGCTTCCCTGGCAAGGCTCACTTACTCATTTTCTAACCACAATTCTCACAATGGGAATAATAATATTATAAAAAGAATAACAAAAAATAAAGAAAAAATGAAAATGCCTTAAACAGCTGGGCCCCGTGTATCTGAATGGGAGTCTTTCCATCCCCAGCCCACAATAGATATTCCTCTTTTATACCTGGTAGGGGACAGGCGGGTGATTAATTGGGCCAATTGCTTAATTGAGCCGTTGTGAACAGTGGTAAAAGCCTGAGAGCGTCTCTCTAAGAAGCAGGGCTAATTTGGAGGGGTGGGGGAGTGGGGTGGGGGTGTTTGTCTGGCCCATGTGACAGAGCTGCTGCAGTGCCTGACGGTGTGTGTGTGTGTGTGTGTGTGTGTGTGTGTGTGTGTGGGGGGGGGGTCGAGGCTGCGATGGCAGGGATATAAATTGGATCCAGATGGAGACTCCAAACACAATTAAAACCCTGATAAGACTCCTTATTAGAGGTAAGGACAGCAGAAGAGGAATGTCTAGGACATGAGGGCCTGCAGTTTGCTGAATGGGGCTGTTTAAAAGTGAAGAGGGGAAGGGAGGGCTTCCACACACACGTGCGCGCACACACACGCAAAAACACACACATGCCGCGCACACACACATACAACCATACACACGCATGCGCGCACACACACACAAATGCACACACACACGCGCGCACATACGCGCACACACACACGAACGCACACGCACGCACGCACGCACGCACACACACGCGCACACACACACGTATGCGCACGCACGCACACGACTATGTGCGTCAGCTCCCACCTCTCTCGTTCCTCTTTCATCCTGTCCAGCTCCTCCTCACTCAGCACCTCAGACTTCTGCTTCTGCAACGCAGCTTTAGCCTTATCCTCCTTCTTCTTCCCAAACCTGAGAGAGAGAGAGAGAGAGAGAGAGAGAGGGAGGGAGGGAGAGAGAGAGGGAGGGAGAGAGAGAGAGAGAGAGAGAGAGAGAGAGAGAGAGAGAGAGAGAGAGGGAGAGAGACTTATGAAAAACATTCTCCAATGATCTCATACATTTTCGCTGGATTTTAAGTGCATTTCGAGAGATAGAGGGGGTCACTTCACCCCCCTGCTGCCAGTATAAAAAAGCGCTCTTGAATTGTGGGTTCAGTTAAATCAGACTGACCCACACTGCTACCTGCACAGGACACAGGGCTCGTGAGTTCTCTACCCAGGGAGACCCATGTGACCCTCAAACACCACTATATTCAAAACAAACTGCAAAATCACAAACTTGATCCAATCAACAAAAATTTGATCCAGAAATTAAACTGTGAAATTTACTGTGCTCGAGAAAGACACTGCTCCTTGCCAAATTACATAATCAGAGTTAAAACCAAGGTGCACATTACCAATACAGTACAGACTCAGTGAACACGCCGATGCTATTCAAACAGGCCAATGTCAGGCTACCTAAAGAGAACCGGCTGTGCGTGATCACTGAAACATGGCAGAGGTGGAGACGGGGCGGCTGTGCGTGATCACTGAAACATGGCAGAGGTGGAGACGGGGCGGCTGTGCGTGATCACTGAAACATGGCAGAGGTGGAGACGGGGTCCCGCTTTCTTATCGCCAACCACAAGTACCTCTTCATGAGAGACAAATACTTCTCCAAACTCTCTTCAAAACAAATCAGTTTCACCGCCTATCAGAACAACGTAAAATAAAGAACACTGCTGGCCGAAGAGTCTACTGCAATAGAGCCCAATATGTCTGCCATAATTTAGAAAATGTAAGAGAGGGTGCGGACTAAATAGTGACCTGAATTAATAATATCGTCTGTGCTCATTCCATTTGAATGTGCCTCGTTATGTTTGAGAGATGAAGATGGCGTGAGTGTTTGTGTATATGGGAAAGGGGAGAGAGGGGTGTTGTTATGGTCACTATGTATTTGAATGCTTTCACAACACAAGTTCTCTTGTCATGCAAATAAAACACTCATCTGAATTTGAATACACACACAAAAAAAAAAGACTGAAGGGGTTTTCAAAAACTTCTCGACTCAATTCAGGTCAACGGAACTAATTAACAATCAAGTATCTCAACAGTCAATTAAAATTACAATACTAAACAACATTGAATAATAATAAAAATAAAAATGAAAGTACATTATAAACAATGAAAGCCCATTAAAAACACTTAAAGAGACATGCCCTGTCGTAGAGGACAATCTGAGTTAGCATGCTATATTTCCACTTCAGTAGCTGAGCGCTGTCACATTATGTCACATTTTGTTCACAACAGGTCATTTTTCAAGAGCAGAAGATGCGTGCTTGTGTACCCTTCAGTAGAACACATTCAGAGTTAACCAAGCAGTGCGATCCAGTCTCTTGGCCCATTGGATAACTGTCAAAGAACTAAGCGCTGTGTCCCTGCCTCCTAAAACCACTGCCGGTTTAATACCAGTCTTATCATCTGAGACTATCACTCTTTCTGCAGACCACAGTGAGCGGATATCTCACACTTGCATACAGTGTTCCTCAGAACATGGCTATCTGTCTACAGTGTGTAAGTCAATCAGTCATTGTTACACCTCTTTTGTGCTTGCATTTAGCAACAGTGACAACATCAATTCACCGCTTACATTGTATTCAATGTAACGATTTCCCCAAAGAAAACAGCGGATCCCAGACCAAAGCGGTCAGATTCCGTTGGAAAGACGAAAGACGAGCCATGTTCCTTCCTGCTCTGTGTAAAAGGTGGATCTAGTTTCTGCCCTGAAGCGAGCTGAAGGTGGAGATGTCTTTATATGTTACAGTGGCTGTGTGGAGCTGGGGAGGGGGGGGGTTGATGATGTAAACGGTGCGCGCGGGAAGAGACAGAACACACACACGCCGCACGCGGGAAGAGACAGAACACACACACGCCGCGCGCGGGAAGAGACAGAACACACACACGCCGCGCGCGGGAAGAGACAGAACACACACGCGCACACAGCAGCTTGGCCTGTCATGTCAGAAGTGAAAGTGGTTTTTTTTTCTTTCCGAGTGACAAGTAAGTGTTCCCGCTGTGAGAAACACAGAGCTTCCCTGCAGGTGAACACACATTCACTTTAGGGCAGGTAGAAGAGAGCCAAGCATGCTCAGGGAAAAATCATCTCACCTGTGTGGGCCTTCTCTGGAGACCAGCTGTGAGGAGTTTTTAGAATGGGGGGGTGACATGAATAAAAAAAAGTGTAAGACAAAATCACAAAGAGAAGGAAGAACAGAGAAAGAGAGAGAGAGAGAGAGAGAGAGAGAGAGAGAGAGAGGTGATAAAGATGGCCGGAGGAATTTTGTCCTGCATTCACCTTTGTCCCTCTCCTTACAGCCCGACACGTACAGCACGGCGTATCGTCAGCATTGGAACGGCCAGAGAGCCATTACCTGAGCTACAGTGAAAGCGTAGAGAATGCGAAGATCCTGAATTACAGGTCCACCCCCCCCCCCCCAGCGGCAGGCAGGAGTGAGTTTGGTGAGTAGAGAGCAGTGCTGCAGTCCCTCCTCTGCTGGCTGAGGGGACATATTTCAGATGGACAAAAATTAATAAATAAAAAAACATGACCAAAAAAATGCAAAATGTGCTTTGACCAATTCTGAGGCTTAAAATTGGGCGACTGAGATAAAAGGATATCCGCTGGATGCTTTCTGTGCCTGTTACTTCCTCATGATATTTAGCTATTAATAATTACAAAAAAATCTACGACTAAAAATATAAATAACATTTTTTTTTAAAAAGCTACAAAGATATTTGTAATTATACACAACTTAACTTGCCGATGTTTCGAATTTCCCAAGTTCCCAACTTTAGGAATGCCTGTGACTGATTGGTAATGTTGCCCGTCAGCATTGCACTGGTCCACACACGTAAAATACAGGGTGCACTAAATATTGTAGGTTATGATTCCTCTGTTTTGGGGTTTTGGCTATGCAGTTCATGGGGATTATGGGATTATGAGTGCTGTATTTGTATTCGGAATGCTGGGAATTGCATTATAATGCAGAACGTGAAATATACAGGATATCTTTGTGGCAACGGCAGGAAGTGGGTTGTCTAACCAGTGTGATACATTAGGAGGCGATAGTCAACATCTTGCATGCCATATGAGAAAGCTCTCTAACAAAAGACCTAAGGATATTTTCCCATTTGACCTTTTGGGGTCAGAAACGGGAGCGCACGCCTTGGCTCGGACACCTCCCAGAGAAATGATTTATGGTTCTCCGTGCCCTTTACTCAACACCAGAGTTAATGATGGATTTACATGCCACCGTCACGGCTTCCCCACTACAACTCATTCACTGTTCTAGCAGCCAGTCCACAAACCACACAAAGCTATAATTATCTGGAAAAAGATTGCCACAAGGCCACAAACTATAACCTCCAATAGGATCCGCTGTTTACGACGCAATTACAGAAAACGGCGCTCGTGACGAAGCGGAATTAAAGAAAAGCATCTACAACAAAACTACAGTTGTGTGACTGAAGGAGCGTTTTGCCGAACACGAGGAGACCGGTTTGATCACAAAAGGTGAGCGCGGTGCTTTCATCCGCGTGTCCCTGCAGAACCACTTCACCGGGAGAAAAAAATTTAAATAAACACTGCAGTGGGTCTCAGAGAAGATGAAATGGGAGAGGGTCGAACTTTTGCCTCAGATGTAGATCACAGGCACACCTCGTCTTATCTGCCTCACGCAGGTGAGGCGCTCGTGAATAAGGTCTTGTTTAAAAGTTTCTCTCTGACGCAAAAAGCGCACGCGGCATTATCCTTTGTGCCGTAAGCCCCGGCTCGCGTTACAGCGGACGCATCTCGGCCCCTCCCGCTCGGTAGAAGGCCAGGGTGAGTTGTTGAGAACTTTCAATTATGGGTAGAAAAGCTGAGGAAAAACTAACTGTACCCACAGTCACGGCAAAAACAACCACATAAACTCTGCTGGCCTTTGGAGGGAATGCAGGCTGAACCTGATACAGGGCAATCTATCCCCACCAACTCAATCCTTTCCAACACACGACTACCCTCCCCCCCCACCCACCTCATTTTTGTCTGTCCAAGTGGGAATCCCACCTACCCAGCAGTGTAGAGACTCCAGCCCCCAATACCCAGCATCCTGGGTGAATTACAACGTACATATGACCTAATTACAGTATTTATCTCATTAGGCGGAAGCTATTTAGTAGCGGCGCTTGGCATGCACTCTCCGCACATCCTTTTAGCTCTCATTAAACGCAACGGTACCGCGGCCTGAATGCAAATGCACCGCCCCAAATTAATACACGCGCGCAGACACAACAACCGCTGTCTGAATTATGAAAGGGACACATCAATAACGAGCGATGCTAACAGGGCCGCGCGGAGGAAGACGTACATCTGAAGGAGACAGCTGTCATTATCGGGGGAAAGCGCGGCGGATTGATGGGCGCCGAACCCTCCGCTCAATGTTTTCGCGACGGCCGATTCCTCCGATCAATAATAAATGATGGGGTGTCGCTCGACGCGAATGCGCTCGTCTGTTACGGAGAAAATCGCCTGAAAGTGACCTAATGCAGATGAATATGTGCATATCGTCCTGTTTTATTGTTCCATAAATATGCATCGCCAGACTTGCTTACTTTCCCGGCGAGTCTCGTAAAATAATGAGTTCTCACAAAGCGACGTTGCTTCAAACAAGCGTTCTGACGCTAAGCTGAAGGCGGAAAAGAACAATAACTAAGATGGAGGGAGCCAGAAAAAATTTTAGTAAATAAATAAATAAAAGCGGTAATTAGACTGTCAGTTCAGCGGCTGGTACTCCGGACTCACGTTTCCCCCGCAAAGAGCTTCAAACAACATTACACACAATGTCATTTAAACAGGCTGAACCCATAGAGTGGAAAGAGGAAGTGCATTTCAAACACAATTCCTGTCACTCCCGACGGTAGACCGTGGGCTGCCGAGTCAGGGCATTAAACAGATATACTGTAACGGCGTCTGGGAAGACGGTGGGGAACCTTATAGGACCCGTGGGGCGAAGCGCTCTAACGCCCCAGGTGGGACTAAACTTGCGCTTCAACAGGGGACAACCTGGGAAAGAGCAGGCAGAGCAGGAAGTGTTGTTGGAGGGCCAGGACGTGGAGCTCCTCCCTCAGGACCGAAGAGAAAACCAACACCTACTGTGGAGTGATGGGTAGGGGGGCGGAGCTAAGAGGGTATAACAGGGAACGCTTCCCCACGCTCTAGCGGGTCCAGGGGCCCCTAGAGGTGGGGTGCGTGCGTTGTCGGTGTGTTGTGTATGTGTGTGTGTGTGTGTATGTGTGTGTGTGTGTATGTGTGTGTGCGTGTGCTGTGTGTGTACGTGTGCTGTGCGTGAGCTGTTTGTGTGTGAGGTATGTGTGTGTGTGTTTGTGCTGTGTGTGTATGTGTTGAGTGTGTTGTGTGTGAGGTGTGTGTGCGCGCTGTGTATGTGTGTTGTATATGTGTTGTGTGTGTGTGTGTGTGTGTGTGTGTGTGTGGCAGGGGGCCCCTTTCTCATAATTCCCCCCCTCCAGCGCAAATAATTTCTACAGACGTCCCTGGCTGTACGAGACGCTCGGCTTTCCCTGCTGTCACGGCCAAACTCTCCTATCAGCTATCAGGCCCTATCAGGCCCTATCAGCCTCTATTCATATTTCAAAAGGGCCATTTTTTCAGTTAGCTTCTTGAACATTATTTTGTAGATGGCATTTTATTAGCACAGCATATATCAGAGGTTCAAAGATATAAATATGAAATTTATCCTCTCCATCTCAGCTGATAGCCGATGTGCGGGCAGCACCATTATGAGAAATGGTGGCTGTGTATCGCTAAGCTGGGTGCTCATTTAATGAGGTACATACTATTCACAAGCCAGTATATGCTGGGTTTTAGGGCGTTTCGGCACTTACACTGCCCGGCCAAAAAAAAAAGTCACCGTTGCACCCGTCATGCATAGTGCCCACTGTACAAGCCTCTGGAGGCAGTGTTATCATCTGGGGTTGCTTCAATTGGTCAGGTCTTGGCTCAGGAACAGCAACGTTAAATGCAGCAATAAAATGAAGTCAGCTGAGTACCTGAATGTACTGAATGACCAGGTTATCTCATCAATGGCCATATTCTAGGACGACAATGCCAAGATTCATCTGGCTCAAATTGTGAAAGAGTGGTTCAGGGAGCATGAGGAATAATTTTCAAACATGAATTGGCCACCAGAGTCCTGACCTTAACCCCATTGAAAGTCTTTAGGATGTGCTGGAGAAGACTTTACGGAGTGGTTCAACTCTCCTGTCGTCAATACAAGATCTCGGCAGAGATAAATGGACAGAAATAAATGTGACGTTGCATAAGGTTGTCGAAACAACGCCACGATCAAGGCGTGCCGTAATCAAAGCTAAAGGCGGTCCAATGAAATATGTGTGTGCAACTTTTTTTTTGGCCAGGCAGTGTAATTGCTTCATTTAAGTCATTTGGCTTATCTCATTGGCTTATCTCATTGGCTTTTCTCATTGGCTTATCTCGAACTGTATTGTGCATTAGTCTCTATTGTTGTAATATTTCCATCTCCTGACTTATTTTTCCTGTCAATCCTTTATCTCCTGCAGTGGAAAGCACATTTCGATTGATTGATTGATTAAAATGTTCACACACCTTGTTTCCAGGGCCTAAACTGACTGCTGATGAAAATAAACCACAAAATCCTTCTAGGCCTGGAGTTTGAGACCCCTGCTATAAATTAATTGGCATTCCTTGTGAAGAAACATAAACGTCTCCCAGTCACACACTCAGATGTGTGCTAATGCGCGTCTGTATTGCTGTTAATACTGCCAGTGTGAGATATGATACAAATCTAACAATGAGCCAACGAGGCTTTACAGTACTTCCATTGTAGCAATCCCCAAGAGCACAGAGATGTCAAAACTTCACTTCCAGAATTATGATCGCGCTTCAGATTTACTAACTGTATAGAGCTCGACGTGTAATTAATCTTTTCCGTATGTCGTGATTTATTCCTTCGAACACAAGCTTTCCCCATTAGAAACGTACACATGCTGAAATTGTTTTTGCTCTTTGAAAATCAAATCTAGGACAGTGAAACGGGACAAAATGTGCCACATCTGTGGTCATTCCCAAATAAACCCATGTAAAATGCTTGAACAAACCAAACCAAAGAAAAAAAAAAACATTCAGCAAATCCCCCAGCGAACCTCTCCTTCAGAAAACTTATTACAAAGGACGTCTTTTCTGAGAGAGCAGTAAACGTATTAAAGTGAGGAGAAGTCGTTCTCCGCTCCTGAGATACGCGAGCACCGCGGGAGAAGAGCGCATCGTGCGCTGTGCTGCAGTCAGATGCAGGCACTCCAATTAGTGGCGATTATTATGTGTATACATTAAACAATCCATCACTGCTGTTTGATAAACTCATTTCCTCATTAGAAGCACCTGGCAGGTACAAAGTGTGATGTCTGCTCCCTCCCTCCCTCCCTCCCTCTCCCGCTGCTTCCCGCCGCTTCCCCACTGCTCAGGATCCGCCGTCTCGCTAAAGGCCATTAGACATCCTCTCCGGCTGGATCTGCTTTGATGAGGAAAGACGGGAAACACCAGAGACAGAGTTGTCTGGTTTCTCCATATGCTATTCCAAATAAGGGCCAGATTCTCTGGAAAAAGGTCCTCTGTCAAATGCACTGCATAAAAGTAACTATGCTATAACGACTACATCGTAATCAATGATTGATCAATCGATCAATGGACTCTGTCTGGGCCACAGATAAACTGTCAACGGCACAGATAAACCGATGAACGAACCCCCCACACCTTTAACAGAGGCCTCGGGTAAAGACCAGTCCTAGTGGAAGCTTTAGCGTAGCGTCTTGCAGAAACCAGCTCTCTTGTTGGTTCAACACCGCCCGTTAAGAGATGCTATGTCACTCATACGGCTCGTGCCTGTGGGTTACCGCTCCACTGATGCCGTTGGGACATAATGAGGACCGTCAGAAACCACCGCTCTTTAAGCCCAAGAAACCTCAAGTAAGACGTCCTCTTTGAAGAAGAGGCAAGTGAGTTATTGGGAGGAAAATGGAGTTCTGAGCAAGGCTAGTCCTTCAGAGAGTCATCCGTTCCCTGTAAGACCCCTGCAGGCTGGAGAAAGGCCAAGTTACTGGTTTAACTACCTTTCCCAGCAGCCTCTATGCTCGTTAGGGTCTCTTCTAGGCCAGTTTGGAGAAACTCTGATGGAGAAATGAGTAAGGCTCAGGAGTGTCTTTCTATCGCCTTTTTATTGTGCCCAAATTCATTGCTTGGTGAGTCTTACAGAAATCCGTTCACAGCCGAGCACGAGTGGAGCCAGGAAGGGTGATGTCACCCCACTTACCTCGTGCTTGTGATTGGCCGCTGATGCCTTCACATTGGGCCAAAACAATGAGATGCCGTTTCCATAGCTACTCATCAAGTGCAGCAACCAAATTGACCAATCACATCATGGCAAACACTTCCTCCTTTTGAAGTTCTTGAACTATTCTTGAACTACTCGCTCGTTGGGCTTAATCATGCTGACACGCAAAATCCCTTTCCACCAGTCACCAAAGTGTACATGCTAAGTTCATAAGCGCATTCAATTAAAGTAAACAAAACAAAAACACAGTTTATATTTATTGTGAAAGAAGATTACTGACAGAAGAAAATGTCTTATCAGTGTAATTACCCTAAGTTCCTCGGTGGAATGAAAACATGTTCTCCGATTGGCTGTTTGGTTTAGTCTGCAGAAGAGGGGGGCCGTTCTAACAGCTAATCGGCACCTGGCTCTAATTAATTCATTACCCTGTCTGCCGTAATTAGAGGAATCGGCCGGATGAGCACTGAATATTCAACAGGAATCTCGAGACAGAGCTGTGGACCTCTGGGCCACACCTTGGCAAAACAATGTTTATACACTCATTAGTATCTCTACACTAGTTCCTCTGCCTCAGATGTATTCATCCTGCCTCCACTTCACAAACGGACGGGGTGAGGGCGGGATGACGTGGGGCCGAGCAGAGTAAATATGCTCTCTCTCCTCAGCTGTGAAAGTGGAAGGACCCGTGTCCTCAGTAATACAGTGGAAGGACCCGTGTCCTCAGTAATACAGTGGAAGGACCCGTGTCCCCAGTAATACAGTGGAAGGACCCGTGTCCTCAGTAATACAGTGGAAGGACCAGTGTCCTCAGTAATACAGTGGAAGGACCCGTGTCCCCAGTAATACAGTGGAAGGACCAGTGTCCTCAGTAATACAGTGGAAGGACCCGTGTCCTCAGTAACACAGTGGAAGGACCCGTGTCCTCAGTAATACAGTGGAAGGACCCGTGTCCCCAGTAATACAGTGGAAGGACCCGTGTCCTCAGTAATACAGTGGCAGGACCCGTGTCCTCAGTAATACAGTGGAAGGACCCGTGTCCTCAGTAATACAGTGGAAGGACCCGTGTCCTCAGTAATACAGTGGAAGGACCCGTGTCCCCAGTAATACAGTGGAAGGACCCGTGTCCTCAGTAATACAGTGGAAGGACCCGTGTCCTCAGTAATACAGTGGAAGGACCCGTGTCCCCAGTAATACAGTGGAAGGACCCGTGTCCTCAGTAATACAGTGGAAGGACCCGTGTGCTCAGTAATACAGTGGAAGGACCCGTGTCCTCAGTAATACAGTGGAAGGACCCGTGTCCCCAGTAATACAGTGGAAGGACCCGTGTCCTCAGTAACACAGTGGAAGGACCCGTGTCCTCAGTAATACAGTGGAAGGACCCGTGTCCCCAGTAACACAGTGGAAGGACCCGTGTCCTCAGTAATACAGTGGAAGGACCCGTGTCCCCAGTAATACAGTGGAAGGACCCGTGTCCTCAGTAATACAGTGGAAGGACCCGTGTGCTCAGTAATACAGTGGAAGGACCCGTGTCCTCAGTAATACAGTGGAAGGACCCGTGTCCCCAGTAATACAGTGGAAGGACCCGTGTCCTCAGTAACACAGTGGAAGGACCCGTGTCCTCAGTAATACAGTGGAAGGACCCGTGTCCCCAGTAACACAGTGGAAGGACCCGTGTCCTCAGTAATACAGTGGAAGGACCCGTGTCCCCAGTAATACAGTGGAAGGACCCGTGTCCTCAGTAATACAGTGGAAGGACCCGTGTCCTCAGTAATACAGTGGAAGGACCCGTGTCCTCAGTAACACAGTGGAAGGACCCGTGTCCTCAGTAATACAGTGGAAGGACCCGTGTCCTCAGTAATACAGTGGAAGGACCCGTGTGCTCAGTAATACAGTGGAAGGACCCGTGTCCTCAGTAATACAGTGGAAGGACCCGTGTCCTCAGTAATACAGTGGAAGGACCCGTGTCCTCAGTAATACAGTGGAAGGACCCGTGTCCTCAGTAATACAGTGGAAGGACCCGTGTCCTCAGTAATACAGTGGAAGGACCCGTGTCCTCAGTAATACAGTGGAAGAACCCGTGTCCCCAGTAATACAGTGGAAGGCACAGTGTTAGTTTAATGTAGCATGTGATTTAGCACAGCCTGCCTTGTTGACTCTGTAATTAAGAAATCAGTGTGTCACCTGCACAGGTGGGTGAGAGGCTGAGGTAGGGGCACACACAGACAAGCACAAGCACACACACACACACACACAAACACACGTGCGCACGCACACACACACACCTCTTAAGTTTCATACATTATAGGACGTGCTTGAAGAGAGGAGGAGATACAGTACAAAGAGTGGCGGCTTCTTTTCTGTTTGAGCTGCAGATTAGAGTAAATATAGTACGGCAGGAAAACTACGCTTAGAAGAGGAGGGGAACCAAGGAGACAGAAGCGCTGTGGTGAAAGTGTGGTACGGTTTGATAAAATAAGAAGCTTAGAGATATAAGCAACACTGAGTCTTCAGGAGCCAGACGTGAGCGCTTAATCTCTCCGCCAAAATGTTATCTCAATAATTAGATTGCTCTGTATTTTTTAGCTGAGACCTCAAGCAGAGCAGTTTGGAAACGGGGGCTTGGAGGGGGGGGGTCCCATCGGAAAGGTCCGTCGAGCGACCCAGACCGGGCCGCGTGCGGGGAGAACACGGGGAGGGGCCGAGAAAAAAAAACCACAGCCGCAAAAAACATCACAACGACCAGAATAGCAATAATAATGATAATAAAGAAGAAGCCATTTCACCTCATGGTTTTTTTGTTCCTGTTTCTCGCCGTGTAATTTGTTACATTCATCCCCACTGTGCTGCACATCTTTGCCTGTGAAAATGACTTGAATTACTCCTCCTCAAGCTCACATTTAGTCCAGGGGCCCTTATTCCTTATTATAGCCATTATTTTCACAGGAAAGGGGCCGCAGAGTAAACAGCGACCCCCCCCCCTACCCCACCCCGCACCCGCCCTGCTCTTCCTCTGTCTGTAGGTTTGGGGGATAATGATGATTGTGGTTCCCGGAGCAGCAGAGGGGAACAGAGGTTAATGGGACCCCCTTATCCACCGCTAATGTTGGTCTGCATGAGGGTAGGAGGGATGTGTGCGTGTGTGTGATGATGGTTAGGCCTGAAGCCTCCCCACCCCCCACACACTAATGCACACAGGTGGACAATGGACCGGCCCGTCGGCGGAGCTGAACCCGGGGCCTCGGACTGTCACTCAATACAGACGGCTGGTTTTCCAGCTCTACGGAGGTGAAGAGGGAGAATTACGCGCAGAAGGAGCGGTGTGTGTCAGTGTGTTAGTGTGCTGAACATGCGTTATGTACAAGATGTGCTACAGATGTACAAGATGTGCTGGAGAGAAGGAAGTGGGATTCGGGGAGGAAGTGGTCTGGAGTCACAAGCAGCTGCTTTTCACAAGAGCACAAAACAGAGAGGAAGCTGGGAAGAATCCACAAGTGTCTCCTTTAATGTAGGAGACAAACGCCAGCCTCTCTTTCTCACGAGCGCACGCACGCACGCACGCACGTATGCACACACGCACGCACACACACACACACACACACACACACACGCATGCACATTCACATATACACACACACATACGTACACACATGCATGCACACACGCACACACACTCTCACGCACACCCACTTACACACACGCATGTGCACACACACTCTCACGCACGTACTCTCACGCACGTACACACACGCATGCACACACACACACACACACACACACACACACACACATACACATAAATATACACATGCACAAACACATACACTCTCAAATGCGCGCACACACACACACACACACACGCACAAACACATCACATGCATGCATGCACACACAATTGCACAAACACACACGTACACACATGCGCACATACACACACAGATGTACAAACACACAAGCACACACACACACAGACACACACAGACACTGACACACTGACACACAGACACACACACACAGCTTGTTCAGGCGACTGAGGGGTCCTGGGGCCTGAGGGGACAGACAGCAGGGGCCACCGTGAGTGGATGAGTGTGACGGCGTTGCCTGGCGACACAAAGGGCTTCTTTCACTGCGCTTCAGTAGCGCGAGGCTCCGCCCTCCTCCGAGCGCTCTCTAATTACTCCTTTCTTCTGCCTTTAATCTCATTATTTATTTTATTCATCCATATGCATTCTGCTGCGGCAGCACTTCTCACTTAATTGCTTCAAACAAGCACCTCGCGGTCCGAATCAGACCGTGAAGGCAAGATGAAACGTCTCCAAATATCTTCTTATCCTTAATTAACCATCTATTACAACTATTACCACTGCCAACTACACTATCTACAGTACATCAAAGTTCGATCGCTAATTATGAGAGTCACACAAAGGGCAAATATTACACTTTCTGTAAATGCTGGCATATTCAAAACGCTGGCATATTCAAAATGCTGGCATATTCAAGATGCTGGCATATTCAAAACGCTGGCATATTCAAAGCCAAATTCATATCACCAGCAGAGATCTTCACATGCATGGACCAATATGAGCCGTGTTACTGCAAAGTCCTGTAACACAGTGTGACGCTTCCCCTCAGCTCTATCTGCCCACAGGAAACATGTTCAGGGCCAAACATATTCACAAAGTGCCTCAGTGTAGGCGTAATAATCTAGGATCATTTTTTTGTCCGTTAGCTCACGACGGATAATGTGAAGATTACAAACGGGGGGGGAACGCCGATCTGAGATCAGCGGTCCTGCTACGAGATGCATAATGAGTATGAGTATGGGCCCAGATGTCGAAAAGCTGAAATCACATTTAAATATCACACTTTGTGCTTCTAAAGAGGCTCTCAGATTTGAGCAAATAAACAACATAAAGACGAGCGAGCGAGCCCTCGGGGCAGAACCGCGACAAAAAAGGGGTGAGAAAAAAAACAAAAAAACACAAAAGAGCTTTTTGAATCTGAGACCTGACCTGGATTAGATGGTAATAATGTGCTCTGGAGTCTATTAATCACTGGAGCTATCAGTAAGTGTGTGAGCACTGAGCAATGCGCATCTTAATCAGTCATTGCCCCGTCTCTTTCAAATAATAATCCATCAGTCAGGCTGCTCAGGCCCAAGGTGTTCTCTGGACTGTGGAGGCTTCGCTGATAAACGCTGAATCTGTCATAAAAAACTAAAATAAATAAAACCTGACATTTGCAGTGCCGTTCATTTTTATTGTTCATTTTCACACGTTTTTAGCGACACAACAGCAGCCGTTCATCTCTGCCATTTTGTCTCCCAGCGATGTTTCCCTCCGAATAAGCCGATACCGTTCAAAGGAACGTTGCGTCGCCTTTGTCTATTTCGTTCGCGGAAAAAGGGGGAGGATGAGGAGGTGGTGGAGGTGACGTCCTCCGGGGTGGAGAGGTGGCTGTGAGGGGCCTGGTGGAGAGGCGGCTGTGAGGGGCCTGAATATCCCCCCACACGGCCGCTCTTCGCCCGTCCCACTCTCCTCGGGAGATGAAACAGAATTATTGATGCTCATTTCCGGCGCTTTTGAAACGGCGGGACAGGTGAGTGCACCTCTATGGGGCAGATCAAAGTGTGGCGGGCGGGCGGAACGGGGCGGGGCTTCGGAAAAAGAGCCGGACCCCTCTCAGAAGCCCCCGGACTCCGCGCTCGGGCCGGCCAGGCCGCGTAGATCTGAGGGGGAGCCATGGAGAGCTAAACGTCGGGGGAATTGATCCCGCCGCTCGCCGGGGCACGGCGGAATTAGAAACACATGGAACTGCGAGGCTAAAACGCAGGGGCCACTTTGGCCTCTCGCCTTCCTCAGCTCTCTGAGAATTGAGCTATTTAATCTTTTCACAGACCTCTTTAGTCATATTGTCTTTGAACAGATAATGAAATAATGTCAGAGGAAGTTAATCAATCACTTTTCACTCTAAATAATGGCTGTTCTGGGCATGATTGCATCCTGGTGCCCTTTTGGATCTGTGGAGTCTTACCCTCTCTCTCCCTCACTCCCCTCAATGGCAGCTTAGTAGAGCCACAGTGCTCGCGCGTAAACCGTAACGATAATCGCCTGTAAACGCTCCAGATCTGGGCCGGCCGTCAAACACGGAAACATCTGTGCATTATTTCACCTTTTCTCCCAATTCTGGAATTCCCAGTTATGTTCCGTTAAGTACTGCATCCCTTCCCATGAGAATATTCATCTGCTAACAGACAGTGCGGTGCAGGAGGCCTGTGATGCCTCAAACGCGTACAGTCGTGGCCCCCAAACCCCCCCCTACCGTCCTGTAGGCTTGCATTTCAGCCCTAATTGGGCAGACCTGACTCAACTAATAGCAGCTCAATGAGATCTCTTGCTGTTGAATGAGGTGTGCTTTGTTAGGGTTGGAGTGAAACCCTACAGGACGGGAGATCTCTTGCTGTTGAATGAGGTGTGCTTTGTTAGGGTTGGAGTGAAACCCTACAGGACGGAAGATCTCTTGCTGTTGAATGAGGTGTGCTTTGTTAGGGTTGGAGTGAAACCCTACAGGACGGGAGATCTCTTGCTGTTGAATGAGGTGTGCTTTGTTAGGGTTGGAGTGAAACCCTACAGGACGGGAGATCTCTTGCTGTTGAATGAGTTGTGCTTTGTTAGGGTTGGAGTGAAACCCTACAGGACGGGAGATCTCTTGCTGTTGAATGAGGTGTGCTTTGTTAGGGTTGGAGTGAAACCCTACAGGACGGGAGATCTCTTGCTGTTGAATGAGGTGTGCTTTGTTAGGGTTGGAGTGAAACCCTACAGGACGGTAGATCTCTTGCTGTTGAATGAGTTGTGCTTTGTTAGGGTTGGAGTGAAACCCGACAGGACGGAAGATCTCTTGCTGTTGAATGAGTTGTGCTTTGTTAGGGTTGGAGTGAAACCCTACAGGACGGGAGATCTCTTGCTGTTGAATGAGGTGTGCTTTGTTAGGGTTGGAGTGAAACCCTACAGGACGGTAGATCTCTTGCTGTTGAATGAGTTGTGCTTTGTTAGGGTTGGAGTGAAACCCTACAGGACGGTAGATCTCTTGCTGTTGAATGAGTTGTGCTTTGTTAGGGTTGGAGTGAAACCCTACAGGACGGGAGATCTCTTGCTGTTGAATGAGGTGTGCTTTGTTAGGGTTGGAGTGAAACCCTACAGGACGGGAGATCTCTTGCTGTTGAATGAGTTGTGCTTTGTTAGGGTTGGAGTGAAACCCTACAGGACGGGAGATCTCTTGCTGTTGAATGAGGTGTGCTTTGTTAGGGTTGGAGTGAAACCCTACAGGACGGTAGATCTCTTGCTGTTGAATGAGTTGTGCTTTGTTAGGGTTGGAGTGAAACCCTACAGGACGGGAGATCTCTTGCTGTTGAATGAGTTGTGCTTTGTTAGGGTTGGAGTGAACCCCTACAGGACGGGAGATCTCTTGCTGTTGAATGAGTTGTGCTTTGTTAGGGTTGGAGTGGAACCCTACAGGACGGGAGATCTCCAGGAACGGGGTCGGGGCCCACTGGCGTACAGCATCAGCAGAATGGGAGATCTCCAGGAACGGGGTCGGGGCCCACTGGCGTACAGCATCAGCAGAACGGGAGATCTCCAGGAACGGGGTCGGGGCCCACTGGCGTACAGCATCAGCAGGACGGGAGATCTCCAGGAACGGGGTCGGGGCCCACTGGCGTACAGCATCAGCAGAACTGCACAGTCATGTGGCAGATGACCAGTGGAGCTGACGAAGAGAAGGGTACCCTGCCCATTAAAACACCCCCCAGGGCTACACGAAGTGCGGCCAATCAAGCCCCGCCTTTGCGGGACAGCTGGCAGGGCCTGGCACAGACCCAGGATCTGATTGGATAATTCCACCCAGGAGGACGTGACATCAGCGCATCTCTCAAACGGGTGAGGACAAATTAATTCCCCACAGCTTGCATTCTACAGAACACAAGATGTAATCGCGCTGATAGAGGGTATCCAGTCCGCTGCGTCTGCAGCCAAAAAAGAGCTGAAACTCGACACGGCTCGTGAGAATCCCCCGGGGCAACTTACAAGGTGCAGTCTTACAGATACTTACAATAAATATTACACTTTACCGCAAAGTCACAATTCATGACGAGGCGCCAAATGGGTTTCCAGGGTATCAGCAGACGTCACATTTGGGATTTGTACGCAGTGCTGATAACGTGGCGGTAACCCTGTGGCAGCGTATCTTTGCTGGGCGAGTTCACTGGGTGCTGTTTTCATCTGGAAGCAGCGTTTAAACCCACAGGCGGCGGGAGGGGGGGTGTGGTTTCGGGTGCGTTTGATCTCCGGCCCCACGACTCAATCCAGAGTCACGAGGGTCTCCTGGTCAATGGAGTTTTCCTGGAGGAACTCTTCCTCCTCCTCCTCCTCATGACAAACCTCCTCGCTCAAAGTTAGGAATCACACCGAAGGTGGGGAGAGCTGCCAGTGATGTCACTGGGGAGGCCACGCCCTTTGCGGACACGATCACCTACCAGTGGTACAGACAGGCTGCAAGCGGCTTTAATAATAATAATGCCTTGCATTTATATAGCGCCTTTCTCACCAACCGGTGACTGTAAGCGCTTTACAATGATGAGGGGAAAACTCGCCTCTACCACCGCCAATGTGTCGCACCAGCCTGGGTGATGCAACGGCAGCCATTTTGCGCCAGGATGCTCACCACACATCATCGATCGCCCTTTTGCGATGCCCGCGGAGCAGCCGGCGACTTCACCATGGCCTGCTCCCGCAAGCAAGCTGCCCTCTTCTTAATACTGCCAGCGCCACTTCACGGATGCCTTTGCGGGTTTTCACCCTATTGGTGGGTAATTGCGGATCGGGCCTCATCCCAGGCCTAACGAGCGCCAGCCAGCGCGGCTGTAAACGCTCAACACGCGAGATCCCGCTAATTATGTACCAACATGCCATCCTGGGCGACGAACACATGCGGAAGACAACTGCACATTAAAATGGATGCTAAAAACCTGGCACCGTCGCTGTTACCGCGCGACGGCAGCCCGCTGTTCCCATGCGCTGGCGGAGCGAAGACAGGAGCCAACCGGAGCGTACGGCCAGGAGGGAGGAGGGGTGAGGAAGGGGCGGGGGAGGGGTCCGAGGCCACAGAGCTGATCACTGTCCAAACCGCGGAAAGCATTCCCTGCAAGACTCTTTAAACTCACCAGATGTTCAGCTCCTTGTTCTTAACATTTAAAGTTCCGTCTCACTCCCGCCAAAACCGAAAAATTCCAATTAGCACGCGTCTCCTGAAAATTCATTAAGGGGCCTGACCAAGTACAATACGTCAGGTACTCTATTATAGGACCGAAAAATCCTCCGGAACCCATAGTTAAGAAGAGGAGAGGACAGAATCACCACAGGAGCGGAGCATCTGGAGGGTCTACTCAATCTGTGGCTCCGCATGCGTGGCCAGACACGCTCCTTTCCATGTCAACCTGGATGATGTCATCATCGGCCCTCCCTGAATCATTGTGCAGTACCTGGAATGGGCCTGTCAGATGGGACAGGTGTCATTATCAGCCTGGCTAAAATTAATACAGCGTTTGAGTTTTGCTGTCGATCTGTCTGAAGGATGAGCGTGGTTGAGCCCCCCCCCCCGCCCCCCCGACACACGGTTTTACAAATGAGCCCCCATGACGGTGCACCGGAGAGAGATACACCATGACAGATGAGCATTATGGGAAAATAAATAAATGTATGAGCGCACCTCTCTCCCTTTGAGCAGAAACACTTTTTCACCTCTGACTGACTGACTGAGCGCATCAACGCAAATAAACCAGGAAATCACTCCAATTTTTTAGGGGGTAAAACTATCATTGATATTTTTCCGGTGGCTGTCTTTGGCCTGACTGTGAGGGCGCAGATAATGCAAACGAAGTGGGCTCGTCTCAAGGAGAGAAATAGTCTCTTCATTCCAAAAGAAGAAAAACTTTCCCCGTGACATATTGCGACCTGCATCACATTCTTTTAACCTCAAGGAAGGACAGGTAGAGCAGGCACAATATGCAGATTCCGTGGCCAATATCAACAACACACATTAGTCTGGCCTTAATGGCCGATGCCAGGCAGATACCACCCTCTAATTTACAGGACTCATTTTAATTACATCTGGTGCATGTATGTGACACCCTACCACCCATTATATCTTTGCATGGGGTCGATACTACTGAATTCATTTTTTTTACGCGATAACAATACTACCCTGTTATTATCGTGCATCCCTGATGCAAAGCTCATTACATCGGATAGGAAAAGAGGGAAAATTCTGCAAATGGATGTGAACCTGAATCCTTCTGATCATCGGACAATTAAGCCTATATATCCTTTATAATGCGCCACAGCCTCCACAGCATATCCTGCATAGTCTAACGGTGAAAGGCATTATGGGTAGGCCCAAAGCCTCCGTGGAGCTTTTACAAGTTTCCACCTGAAGTAAAGCGCCAATAATTACACTCATTCCGTGGTGAAGGAAGCAGTCCTGATTTCACCAATATCGGCCGTGCCACCCGTTAACAGCAACGCCACAGCCGGCAATAACACATTACACATTCATCCAGACTCTTAATCACCATATTCTCACCAGACTTACCACTTACAACAGCTTTTCAACACATTTTAATCAAGTGACAATGATCCTTTAACACATGAAAATATTCAGAATTACTCAGCCTTCCTGCAACTCTGCTTCGTGTTATTATATATTTTTTTCAAATTCCTACTTCACACAATTTTGCGACACAATCTTACACAATCATTTTAATCAAGGCAGTTTATGCACGTTATCGCTTCTGCTAATCCTTAGAGTACCGTGTACTTTTAAGCACGATACAATAGACAAGTTCCTTTTTTCAGATGTGCGCAAACATATGTGGGGGGGGTGCTTTTTAGCGCAGATTACAACACAGTTAAATCCATAATTATGGGGTTTCTAGTTATGAAAGTGCACAGAAGACTCTCAGAAGAGACTATGTCCAGTGTGGCACCTCCTATAGCATGGATATTCAAATCTGGACCTCAAATCCAAATCCGGTCCTGGTTTTCTTTCTCCCAGGTAATTAACCAAACAATTAGTGCTACTGATTGGCCAGACTGTCTTCGCACCTGACTCCCAAGGAAAGGAAGAGTGGAAAACGTCGAGGACCATGATTTGAATACCAGGGTCCTATAGGCTGGTGGCTGGAGGATGATTTCTCTCAACATCTCTTTCTGGAGTAGAGACGAGGCGAGGCGAGGACAGACAGCAGAGAGCAGTCAGGATCCGGTCTCGGACCTGCTAAATTTACCCCTCACAGCCAAGCCCTGCCCCCTCTGATACTCCAGCCAATCACCTCCGAGTTAAACCGCCTCGGTTTCGCTCCATGGTACATTTTAACGAGTTAGCCATCCGGGGTCCAGAGATAATGGGAGCCCCAGAAAACTGGTAACAGCAAGCAATCACTGAAAGCCCCGCTGCTGAACAGGAAAGCACACTTTATAGGACATATATCTTGCAGAGCTTCTTGATTTCTGCGACTTTTATGACAGCGAGGGACTTCCATTAATCTCAGGGAGGCAGTAAGAAAGAAGACACGAGGCCTGAGAGCAGACCAGAGGCCTTCTCACAACCTCCTCCTCTGCCACCGGCGTACCGCGGCCTTCCACGGCCCAGCGACTGCTCTCCTTCTCAACTATGCTCACATGAGCTACCCTCTGAGCTATCCCACAATGCCTCTAGATTTGAATGACTGTGCACTTTGAAGTGACTCCGCAGTGGAGAAACTCTTCTCCCCCCCCCCCCCCCATTCACATCCTGTTGGTCATGCCAACATGGTTCAGCTTCTGAGATAGTGGAAGTAAATGAGCTCATAAGCATGCTTAAAACAGGAAACAAATCAATCTTACTTCGCTTTTTTTTTAAGCATAGTCCAAGGACGCCCCCCCACCATGGGCAATGGAACATTTCCACTGCTTCTTGGAAATGTGAGTCTGGTGACACAGGGGAATATCTGTATGTAAGAATTCACACTTACGAAGGTGAAAATACACAAGCCCATAGATATAACAACAGCAGCCACATCAAGGTGGAAGTTATCACATAATCTACCTCAGAACCAAAACACTCCATGATTTAGAGACTGCTGAGCTAAACAGGATCCTCTGGGACAAGACCTGAGCAGATTCAGGTAAAAAAAAACATTATTATTTACTAAAAGTGCGAGATTGAAGTTGCCGTAAAATTACAATACTGTCACATTTCTATTTTCTAATAGCATGAATTTAAGTGCAATGAACTTCAAGTGATGAAAGATGACTGAGGAATGAAAATATGGAATGAAAATATGTTCACATGACACACAGCAATAAGAAGTATGAGACTGAGTCCTTATATACCTCTAATGCAAGTCCTATGAGGGAACTGAAGAAATGTTTAGAGAAAATGTAAAGAAAATAACAGGCCTGAAAGGCCTGTTGACAACGTTATGACAGAAATGTAGTGTAATTTCAGCGGAACGGTGACTGATGTTGAGTTGCGGGCTTTTTCCGGGCGCCTCTCTCCTCTGACCTGAGCTTTAAGAAGTCCAGGGCGTTTTCTGGAAGAGAAACACCTCACCCAGCTTCGGACCTTATATCTGAGCGTAGGCTATAGCATCGCTCAGCCGTGCCGCTTACGGAGAGAGAGACGACGTTAACGTGCGCTTTATTTACCTCAGAGTCAACGGCTACTGAGCTGCAGAAGATGAATGGTGAATGAGGCCTGATACATTATAAAAAAGAGGGAGAGAGAGAGAGGGAGAGGGAGAGGGAGAGAGAGAGAGAGAGGGAGAGAGGGAGAGGGAGAGCGAGAGCGAGAGCGAGAGCGAGGAAAAGAAGCCCAGAGAGGAGAGAACACGTGAACATTGTGGATCAGAAGAAATAGAAACAGAATTCCACTTTCTCCTCTCCTGCTCCATGTTACTTTAAGAAAATCATTCCTATGTAAAGTTAAAAACAAAATTGCATCATATGACAGCAAAACACAAGATGAACAAGTACAGATATGTTTGGGAGAAGGACCAGAATTAATGACAGCCTACCAGTGAATTAATTAATTAAATAAATAAATGAACAATGTCCCAATCTGATCAGTTCTATTCATCATTTATTTGAGTCAGTATTGTCCCCCTTACGGGGGGTTGCTGACTTTCACTCCAGCTCTCCACTTTCTTCCATCTTCTGCGTCTTCCACTCCCAATCCCAATTTCTGACTTGCTTTCATAACCAGCTCCTTCCAACTCAACTTTGGCCTTCCCCTTTTCCCCTCCACTTCCAAATTCCATGCCCTCTTAACTCCCTCATCGTCTCTCTTTCTTAACACGTGACCCAACCATCTCAAGCCACTCCTTCTTACCACCTCCACTGTTGTATCTTTCAGACCAATCCTTTCCATCAATTCCTTCCTGTTCTTTCTGTCTGCCAGCTGCACTCCACACATCTTTCTAATCATTGCTCTTTCTGTTCTTCTCAAGAGACCTTCTTCTACCGATCTCACAGTCCATGCCTCTGACCCATAGACCATTACTGCTCTCACACAGGTGGTATAGATCTTCCCTTTCAACTTCAAAGGCAGTCTTTTACCACATAACACTAATGCAAGCTCGTTGAACTTCATCCAACCCAATCTCGTTCTTCTTGTAACTGCAAGCTCGCTGCCTCCACTACTGTTGATGGCGCCACCCAGATAACAAAATCTGCTTACTCGCTTACTCTCTCAAGATCTTTCAATCTTTGCTCCGGATCCGGATCCTGATGTCTTGAATTTCTTCTGATGCAGGCTTTGCACTCAAAACTACCAACCATTCTTTGTGTCACTCTTTTCACATTTGTACATCTACCATGAATCCATTTGTGAAAATAACTGCATATGATGACATTGCTTTACACTCTTTTTTACACAAACTCTCCACATGATCTTTTTGGCAAATTCAATAACCCCCCTTTTCTCACCACATTCCATAATCTTTGTTTTCCCCATGTTGATTTTCAAACCTTTTCAAACCTTTGCCTTCAAACCCTCTTCCATTTGTTGAACTGTGATTCCAACTCCTCCATTGATTCTGCAATCAAGACTAAATTATCCGCATAAAGTAATTAATACAACACACCTTTTCTTTCTGACTCAATACGTCAAGTACCGTCGCAAACAAGAGCGGCAAAAGCACCGATCCCTGATGAACGCCCACGGCCACATTAAATTTTTCAGAGAAACCACTAGCAACTTGAACTTGTGTCTTCGCATCTTCATAAAGTTTCATTACAACCTCCAGCAAAACCTCAGGAACATTTCTTTTGCGTAGCGCCCATTTGATGACTTTCCTGGGGACTCTGTCAAACGCCTTTTCCAGGTCCACAAAACACATGAATAATTTATTTTTCTTTTCTTGATAGCACTCCTGCATGCGCCTGACTAAGAAGATCGCATCAACCGTACCTTTTCCTGGCATGAAACCATATTGCATCTCATCAATCTTCACCACCTCCCTCAGCCGTTTCTCTAGCACTCTCTTGCAAATTGTATTTTATCTTTATTTATTTGTATTATTTTATTTATTTATCTTTGTGTAATTATAATATTTTTGTATATTTTATTTTCACTCTACCTTTTACATTTTAGATTATTATTATTATTATTTATGAACTTTATCCACTTATATAATATGTGATTAATATAAGAACTACATATCACTTACTGTACCATTTGTATTTATTAATGAATTTATTATTATTATTATATATAATTTTTATTATTTTCTATAAATATGTGTTGTATACTGTACTGCTTTGGCAACAATGATTGACATTCATGCCAATAAAGCCATTTGAACTTGAAAGGGAAAGGGAGAGTTTTATTAAATTTCCGTTTTAGTTTTTTTTCCCCCTCATTATTAAGTAGCATTAAAAAAATCTCCCATTAAAAAGTGCAGCCTTCAACCACTCACTTTCACAGTTCCATTCGAGAATTCTCATTTGGGAAAGTTTATAGCCCATGAATCATCTTAGCATAATGCTAAGCATGTACGTCAGTGTCTTAATGGCAGGAACATGAATCATATTTGAATGTTAATGGGTGCCTGGAAGGGCTTGTTGCCATGCTGGGAAACAAATTACTATTTTCAAAACAAGACTATCAACTGTGACCTGGGGAAAATAAAAACTAAAAAGAAGAAAAAGACAAGCAGTACACACCTGGCTCACGGGCCAGCGCTAACAGATGAACACTTTAAGAGGCTTGTACAGTGTGATCGATTCCATCGAACGCTAGGACGCCGGTAATGGAGATCTGCAAGGTAGCGGGACTGGGGATGAGACGCGCTATCACACAGCTGTCACAGACGTCTTCAGAAACAAGGCGCCGTTCCTGTACAGGTGATAACGGCCAATTATTCAAACAAACAGCTTCACGCAGTCGAGCATAATTACGCAATCTGAGGCCATTACCCTCATCTGGACGTTTTGCTCGTCTAATTCAGGTGGAATGATTGTGCAGCACTTACACTCAAATTGCTTTTGGTAAGTTGAACCCGAGTATTAAAAGAAGGGCCACGCCCAAAATACTCGGCAAAAGAGCGTGTAAAAAAGGCACGAGGACAGCCCACGCGGCCTGTCGCTTTGAGCCCAGAGCTGCACCTTCCCACACCGAGTGGCTCGTCATAAAGGTTACCATGGCAAAGACTGAGAATGGGCAGGCAGAGTGGGCTCGTGACGCACTGTGTGTGCGTGTGTAAGCTACACTGTTACTGTAGTACTCAGCCCCAGAGGAGCATCACACACACACACACACACACAACACAATGACATTCCCTGTGGGAGACAGGAACAGTTCTGGACAGGGGTAAGGGCCTTGCCCCCACCGCTGAGATGGATATCACAGATCCCAGGGAGGGGCAGGGGGGCTGAAAAGAGGGATTGGGGTGGAAAGGATACAGCCTAAGTGAGGACAGTACAGAGCCACTCCCCTGAGTCTGCTGCCCACTGATCCATCTCTTTCAGTCTCTCTCTCTCTCTCTCTCTCTCTCTCTCTCTCTCTCTCTCTCTCTCGCTCTCCCCTCCCTCCCTCCCTCCCTCTAGCAGCAGGATGGACTCTCTGAAAGGGATACATGAGCAGCACCATCTGTACCGCATCCTCAAACCCCCATTTAGAGTCTATTAGCACAACAGACAGTGGGCTGAACCCAGAGCTCTACTCACCCTTACGCTACCGCTAACTCGCCCACCGTCCCTCCTTACGCTACCGCTAACACACCTAGCGTCCCTCCTTACGTCACCGCTAACTCACCCAGCGCCCCCCCCTTACGCTACCGCTAACACACCCAGCGTCCCTCCTTATGCTACCGCTAACACACCCAGCGTCCCTCCTTATGCTACCGCTAACTCACCCTGCGCCCCTCCTTACGCTACCACTAACACACCTAGCGTCCCTCCTTACGTCACCGCTAACTCACCCAGCACCCCCCCTTACGCTACCGCTAACACACCTAGCGTCCCTCCTTACGTCACCGATAACTCAACCAGCGTCTCTCTTTACGTCACCGCTAACTCACCCTGCGGTTTAGAAACACACTCCTGTCACCTATCTTATCTTACCGTTTAGGAAACACAGTTCCTTTGTTCCCTCTCTCCACCCCTCCACCCCCCGTTAAAATACCTCAGTAAAAGCACACCTGGAGCCTAAAATATTACCTGACAATTATCATCTAACATATGCACTGGCAATCAAAAAGAACCCACTATTACGAAGGACTACTTAAGGCTAATTATGCTATAATGGTAAGCTTGATTATAGCATGCATGGTGTATATCATACCATGCATAAACTAAGTCATTGTGTAGTTTAAAATCTTAGATCCCCTGTAGATAAATAAAGCCTTGACACCCCCCTGGTGTGCTATAGGCTAGCACAGGGTCTGCAGACAGTGCACAAAGTAGGGGGGAACACAACAGGGAACTTCTTGTGCTCATATCAATAACCAATATTTGCCGATGTCTCCCCGTTTTACATTTTAGCACAAATCAAAACCACATTCATCACAAATGTAAACAAGCACAGATATAGCCGTGCGTGCATGTGTGTGTGTGTGTGTGTGTATTTGAGTGAGCATGTGGCAAGTATTTTAATTCTCACTGCCGACATTCAGGTAACTGGGGAATTAATTTCTCTGAACAGCATCAGTGATGTGAGTGACCAGTGTAAATAGGCACCCCAGGGTGAGAATACCAGCCAATGAGCCTGGCGGAGCTGGCCCATGCGTGCCTGCTGCGTCCATCTTTGAGTTCACAACTCTGGGCACAATTTAATCCTCACTGCCTGTGAGCAAAGCAGACAAAGGTGTGAGACGGACAGGAGTCCCTGACCAGGCCTGGTCACGCTGCTCCTCTCTCCCGCTGGACAGGGCTCGGCAGGCCCCTCTCAAGCGCTGCTGGCCCGCTCTTAATTGACAGGCCGTGGAAGAAAAAAGCCATCTGTCAGCCGAGCCCAAGCCCCAATGCACTCTGGGGACTAGGTACATCAGGGGAGGACGGACCAGAAGACGGCGTCTCTCCCTCCATCTCATTTTAGTTTGGCCATTGTGTGTAACAGCACGCATGCACTCGTCCAGGCCCGGGTCAACGGCGCCGGTAAAGAGTGTAGCATTAATGAGCACAAACAGTCGTGTGAAATAAAGAAAAGAAAAAAAGAGCAAGTTTAGCCAGAGCCACCTGGTCGCCGCTCAAGGACAGCAGGGCAGCCGGTTATCCCAGACTGCAATGGAGCAATTAGGCTGCTCCCAAGCAATGTGCAGCCTGAGGAAGAGCAGCCAGGGAACAGTGTGTGAACAGCAAGAGAACAGTGAAACAGCAAAGCTTCACAGCCTCCCAAGAACAGTGCTAACAGTGCCAGCTTTTCTCATGGAGCCAGGGAGAGAGGGAGAGAGGGAGGGAGGGAGGGAGAGAGACTACGTCCGCCAGCCAAGCCTTTCATTAGAATGTGATGCTCATTTGTTTTGATATTGAAAATAGCCTTCTAGTCGGCACAATGGATGTTTGAAACAGCCACCGGAACAAACAGGAAATCCGACCGTCTTCAAAGACACGCTCAGATGCATGAAAACAACATTTACGGACTTAAGAGGGAAAAGAAATTGCGAACTAATTTGTTCCGCTTCAGAGTTGCGCACCTTTTTTCCAACAGCGAAAAACGCAGCATCGAAGGGCTACAATTACCCCGAGTTACACAAAATTAAAGATAATTAAGTCATATTTTCTATTCAGTATGGAATTCGAGGAAAGGCAGTACCGATAGAAGAAGAAATGGACTGTTAAACTGCGACTGTTGTGCAAGAAATCTGGAAGCGTTTAAGCTGTCTACCGCTTCACCCAGATATGGTTTTCATTTGCAGACTGAAGTTTGGCTGCGGATTAAATTGCATTTAAGTGTTTTTGGATCTTTATCATAATACTATAATGGAACATGCCACAAACTAAAACACAAATCTGACTTAAGGCTCGTGGGGGTAAAAGATAACACCTAGGACAAATCTGAAGATGAGAAAACATTAACTTACAGTAGTGAAACGGTATTAATAGTGTTCATTTGCAAACGTGTGTGTGTTTGGGGGAGGGGGACTGTGTGAGCAAGGGTGTGTAAGTGTGGGAGGGAGAAAGTGGAAAGTGTGGAGAGAGAAAGAGAGAGAGTGTGGAGGGTGGACGAGAGGGGGGTGGATGTGTGTGTGTGTGTGTGTGTGGGGGGGGGGGGGGTTGGGGGTTGAAGGAGAGATTTGGCAAAGACTCTCCATGTTCCATCTGTTCAGAGGAAGGAAAGAACCCCAATGGGACCGATCCACCACCTGGGGCTCTACTGTACCACCGCTCCCAAGAGACCAATTCCCTCTCTCTGCACTGAGACACTGAGCTAACAGCCCTCGCTAACAGCCCGCCATACTGGACCCCTCCACTCGTTCTCTAGCCTCTTACACATGCTAATCTGTGGAAAATGCTAATTTCTTACCACATTTAAAACAAATAAATAAATAATGCTAAACTGTGTAACATCTGGACTGCTAGGGAGAGGGGGTGGGGAATGTCAGTACGTCTGTCTGTTTGTCCGTCTTCAGACCCTATTAAAAACGCATTGTGAAGACACAGCCCGTTTATGAGAGGCACGTGATGATACAAAACCTGAGATTTTAAAGGAGAAGACTTCAGTGTGCTGGTCTGTGGCTCTGAGATCAACAGCGTTCAGAAGGTCAGGCAATGAAGAGGACACAATTGGCTTCATGCCCTGACTTTGTGACCGGATCCCTGAGCTTTACTACAATCTAAAAAGGCTCAACAGGTCTTTGCTGACGTGGAAGAAGAGATCTTCAGACACCATCTTCAGGAACGTGAAAGGCGAATAAAAGCCAGTATGACGTGCAAAACAAGGTTTGTGCCATTTCACTTTCAATTCAATTCATGAGTTGAAATTCTGTTCTATGAGGAATGTACAGTGACGGAGTTGAATTAATTTCCTGTACTGACTGAATTGAAATGGAACTGACCCCCCTACATCCCCTGTTGAGCTTTTATTTTTTTACTCTGCACAGGAAGGTTCCAAAAATGCAGGGTAAATAATTTACAAGTGCCTTATACTTATTGCATGACTTTGTTCAGCACACTGTCTGATCACACAAACATGTTTTATTTTCTTTTTCAATTAAATGTTGGAAAGCCCTTTTCTGAAAAATCACAGCCCAGTCTAGAGCCACACAAACATGTGAATTACCTGCTTCAGGAATCTCACATTTGACATACAGTATAAGTATACGCTGGAATCCTAAGATATATTTTGCAGTCTAACCAGTGTGAAGTCAGCAGAACTTTACTAATCTGACCTGAGGCCTGGGTCACTTGTTGACGAAGCGCTGTCACTTCTGCAGCAGAAAGGCGTGCAGTACCAGGTGCGCACAGACAGGTGACGTCCAACACGCAGGCTTCCAGCAGAGTGAGTTTTAACACCTGCGGGCCCATCCCTAATGGGGTAGAGACGGTGACTGTACTGTGGCTCCGGGGCCCCTCACGCAGAGATGAGGGGTGAAACCGGCACGCAGTCTCCACTTCCTCTGTCTCCACTTCCATTTGTGCGATAACACAGAGGTCAAACGGTCGCGCCGTCTCCGTCGGCCGGGAAGGCCGGATCACGCCATCTCCATGGAAAAGACAATAAAGCCGAAACGCTCGCGGCCCGGACCCCCTGCTCGGCGAGGCTCGATGCAGGGGGACGAGGTTATTTTCAGCGAGCGACGGGAGGCGGACGGATCCGGGGGAGAGGAGGCGTGACAGTGTATGAAGGGACACAATCATCGCCGGTGGCCGGCGCTTCCCCAGCGATAATAAACACAGCGAGTGCCAGCGCGACGCCTCATCACCTCGGAGACACGCTCCGGTAAATACCCGCTCGTTTACAGAGACGGGGGTCGCCATGGCAGCGGGAAGGGACACCCACACGCCCAGTCCGCTGACCCAAATGTCCTCATCCCTTCAATCACTGGGAAATTAACTCCCGCAGGTTTCGACAGATGCAGGGAGCCTGGCCGTTGAACCACAATCAGAGTTAAGAGCTCGTGGCTCGTGATGCCATGTTAAATTTACCTTGTGTAAGTCGCTCAGGTCTAAAGTGTGAATCATAAAACTGTGTTTGGACAGTAAAAGCAGTGCCTTGGCGTTTGTGGGGAGGGAGCGGCGTTGAACTCCGTCAGTCTGGATTAATTTGCTCGCTGACGCTGTGGGAATCGCAGCCGAAGAGAAAGGAAACGTCTGCTTCTTCTTCTCGGGTCGCTTATTAATGTAATAAAGCAATCGACTTAATACATGAATCATCATCAACTGGATCCTAACCCCCCTACACTGCGCTGCTCTCACTGTAATTACAGTGCCAATAAAAATGGAGTTTCCAATAACCTTTACGTCGCGTTGCCACGTCAACCATCGACAGGGCCTGGAATAAACGCTTATCGCTGCAGAACAACAAAGCAGTCCGTAATGACTGCACGGGGGACAGTGCAGTGAGCCGGGCCGGGGGGGGCACACAGAAGCACAAAGGGATTAGCTCCCCCCCCACCGCAGTTGTCCAGTCCACCAGGGCAAATCGGAGCTGTGACAGACAGCTGATCCTCTGGACTCCCCTGGAAAGGTGAGGCTCAGCCGGGGCTGTACTCGTGGTTACGGCCGGGGGGGGGGGGACTTGGCTGAAAGGCCACGCAGACAGGGCACTCGCCTTGCACAACAGCTCACTCACTTAAATACACTGTACTGCATGAAAATTCAAGTGGGCAAGTGCATCTTCAGTGTTTAAATGTAATACTGTGTGATACAAGAACAGGGGATGGGGAACGCTAGCACGCTAACGTGAAGCACGCGGTCAGTAGAGGACTACTGTGAGCGCCAGCGCCTGTGGAAGCCCCAGGGTACATGCCTCCATGGCGGTAATGAAGTGGGCCGGAGCGGCCGCACAGCCAGAACCAGTGCATCACCGTGGTCCGCAGGGCTCCGGCACACGGCCTAATTAAAACAATTAAAAAAGTAATTACCCGTCAGGTCTGACCTGATGGGACGTCTGCGGGCCGGTTAGCAGAATCAATCATCTGCCACATCCTCCGCCACGCGGTATTAACCCGTCTGGCCGGGCCGTGGGGGGGGGCAGGCAGAGGAGAGGGGCGTGAGTGAGAGTGACACAGATTGGGCTCTGGCGCCAGACGAGCTGCCGGGACACGGAACCCCCTCCAGGGGGGACTCACCCTGCAGCAGGGTGTGGAGGAGCGGCATATTGAGCACGCCGGCATGCTTCTGACACTCACAGAGCACATTACATCACTCCACACCACACGAGTGACACACTGCACATGGTATTCCACACTGCACTAGGCACACCCGACACTGCACTGGGTACACTCCACTACACTGCATATCATTCCACACAGCACACGGTATTCCACACCCCACTGAATATCATTCCACACTGCACACGGTATTCCACACCCCACTGAATATCATTCCACACTGCACACGGTATTCCACACCCCACTGAATATCATTCCACACTGCACACGGTATTCCACACCCCACTGAATATCATTCCACACTGCACACGGTATTCCACACCACACTGCATATCATTCCACACAGCACACGGTATTCCACACCCCACTGCATATCATTCCACACAGCACACGGTATTCCACACCACACTGCATATCATTCCACACAGCACACGGTATTCCACACCACACTGAATATCATTCCACACTGCACACGGTATTCCACACCCCACTGAATATCATTCCACACTGCACACGGTATTCCACACCCCACTGAATATCATTCCACACTGCACACGGTATTCCACACCACACTGCATATCATTCCACACAGCACACGGTATTCCACACCCCACTGCATATCATTCCACACAGCACACGGTATTCCACACCACACTGCACACGGTATTCCACACTGCATTGGGCACACCTACACTGCACTCTGCACAAGCACTCGATATGACTGGGCTTTCAGCACTTCCAGTGCGGAGCAGAAATAAGGGCTTGAGATCTCCACTGTACAGCAGGGCCCTTTAAGCACAAACCAACAGTTTTAACACACTTATGTATCACGTGATATTAGCGGCAAACCCACAGTCCCACAATCCACCACCCTTTCAGTATTATTCGGGTTCTGTCTAATATAAATGCACCACAAACCAAACGCATTTACACATCTGTAAACAAGTAGCCACTGTGGGAATAGTCATTTTACTGCTACTGAGGAAGCACGTCACTACAGCTTGGGACCACACTCAATGGAAATAAAGGAAGGGGAGGGGAGGGGAGGGAGAGAGTGAGAGTGAGAGTGAGAGAGAGAGAGAGAGAGAGAGAGAGAGAGAGAGAGAGAGAGAGAGACAGACAAATTGACGACTGTACCTCAACAATCCAAATCCTTTCCTCTTTGACTTCTTGTCCTGTTCCTCTCCATCCTCTGCTTTCTTCTTGTCCTTCTCCTTCCCTTTGCTTTTCTTCTCCTTCTTCTTGCCTTTGACCTTCTTCTTCTTGTCTTTCTTACTCTCCTCCGTGTCTCCCAGACCCTGCCTGGAGGACCCGCTGGCCGGGGTGTCCCGCCCTGAACTCGGGTCCGAGAGGTCGTCTGTCAAGACACAACGCACAAACACAGAATGAGCCCTCACACTCCCGGACACACACACACACACACACACACACACACACACACAGTCAGCCCTCACACTCCCGCACACAAACACACAACCAACCCTCTGACTTCCACACAAAAACACACAAAGTAAACACATACTCATAGAGCTAATGCGAGGTGCTACAACACTGGATGGAAATCCAAGCAACAAAATAATTATTCACTGTAAAATGGTGCCACATGAACCGAGAAAATTAGGATGGTGTTTCAGAGGCTGGGACTGAGTCTCATAGGAACGACCCTCACAACCTGTTGCAGTCAGACTGTAAAAACAGCCCAAGTTATTCATGAAAGCAACAGCAGGGCTTCACCGCTGCCAGATATTTGGACATCTCGCCAACAGTGGTGGGATTTAAATAATGGTATTCATCAAATGCAGGCCTGAGACGAGACGTACCGTAACGCTGAGAATCACTGCAAGGATAAAAGATTCTTCACAAATTTCTTAACAAATTAAAAACCCTGACAGTCAGTTAGCCAAAACAAGATTTCCAGCCACATAAACCTTAACAAAAGAAAGACTTTAAGCCATTTTATTGTAATTGATTTTGCCTCCTCTTCTCTTTTTAAAGCACTGTTTTGGGGGCTAATGGCATGCAGAAGAAAAAGGAGAGGGGGAGAGGGGGCCGCTAATTTCGAGGCCGCTGACAGAACCATCTGTTACAGCTCGTCCGCGGTGGGCCGGTGCGGAGTGAGCGATCAATCTCGCTCTCCTCCCCTTCCTCTGAGCCCGCCCCCTTTCATTCCCCTGCACTCTGATGCTGTCAGATGGTCACTTCAGAGCCGGGGGGGTGGGGGGGGTGGGGGGGCTGTTTGTGCAAACGGAAGCCGTTTGGTGTGTAACTGGGACGGAGAGATGGTGAGACGGTGGGACGTGAGCGCGGGAGGCTTTTTAGCGGCCGGAGCGGGTAACAACAGCCTCGTTTTCCTCTGATTCTTATTTTTTTCTTTTCTTTTGCATCCTCAACTGGAGTTCAGTCGTTAAAACGTCCTCACAGCTTAGAAGCCGTTGGGTAATTTCACGTACTTTTCCTTCCTTCAAAGATCCGAGTGTGGTTTTCGTGCTTGTTGCCACCGCCCTCACGAGTCCACGTCTGTCTTTGTGGTCCCGGATTGTGCCTGGTGAGTGATTTAGCACCAGAGCTAAAATGAGTGCCGAGAGATGCATGAATGTAAACCTCCCCTCCCAACAAAACCACCACCACCCTCAGATCCCTGTAGAGCCACGCTACTCGCTCGGCGATCCTCAGGCAGGCTCTCAGGCGGCCGGGCCTGCTCCTTTCAGGACCCTTGCTCCTCGCACCTCGCTTCCCACTCCTCACTCCACGCCCCTCGCTCCGTGGTCCTCGTTCTGCGAGGAGGTTCACCGCTGGGCCTGCTCTTTCTAGGGCTCTTCCCCCTGCTCCATACTCGTCTTCCCAGGCCCCGCCCTCTCCCAGAGCACGGTAGCAGGAAAAGGCAAAAACAAACGGGCTGACGGCAGTTATTTTTTAAAGCGAATCGGCTGTTAGGTCCCAAAAACCCACCATTATGCGCTAAGAGAGAGGCCCTCAAAAGCCCGGCCGCGCTCTCATACGCATCAGAGCATCCCTTTGTTCCAGCTGGCGCTGGGTCTTACCGTCTATTAATGGTGAGGAAGACTCACCAAGAGAGGGGTGCAATGCTTCAATCATAAGAGGAAGGCTTACTGTCTCCCTAAGCGAACTGAGACACAGGACTGACCAGATTAGAGGGTTTTTGGGAGGGGCGAAAATTCTCTATCTGCTGATGGAACTCACTGAGGGGCTCATACACCGGACCATCGCTGCCGGACAGAACACCATTATCCTTCCTGCCTGCGATTGGGCCACCTCTGCCAGTATCGGCCGCTTTGGATACACCGCCATTTTATAACAAAAAAATTCCTCGACATTAAAACCCGCTTTGTTCCCCGTTGAGATTAGTTTCCTTCCGTCTTTGTTCCAAGCCTTTGGATTTCCAGCCAAATGCCTCCTTTCTGTCTTCACCATTCCCCCCCCCACCCCCCCTCCCCGTGAGCGGGACCTGGCCCATTCCTCAGACTGCCGGCCCTAATCCTCAGCACACAAACACGCTCCCTTCCGCACGCGGAGAGACAGAAGACGTCAGCGTCAGACGGAATGTTCTGGAGGTGCCGTGAGAAGACGACCCCCAGAGCTTATTGCACAATCCCGCGGTAATCCGGTGGGGAGGGGCGGGGCGGGGCTGGCGTCAGTGCCGTGCGTCTGGAACACGATCGATATACGCAGTTACACCTGTAGAGGTTAACAGTCACATCTCTCCCACACAGGGGAATAACTGCTGTAACACAGACCAGAATGAGAAGCGCTGTGTTTATTGCCCACCTGCTTCTGTTTCTGTTTTACTCCAAGGCAAGGGTGTGTGTGCTTCTGTCTGCATGTGTGTGTGTGTGTGTGTGCGTGTGTATTTCTCTCTGCATGTGTATTTCTGTGTGTGTGTGTGTGTGTGTGTGTGTATTTCTCTCTGCATGTGTATTTGTTTGTTTGTGTGTGTGTGTGCGTGCATGTGTATTTCTCTCTGTATGTGTATTTCTGTGTGTGCGTGTGCGTGTGTGTGTGTGTGCGTGTGTGCGTGCTTTCTTACTCCACTGCACCACAAGTCTATAAACACGCAGAGAGCCTGGGAATTTCCATCAGTCAAGCTAAATTGAAAGTAAAACAGTCATATATGTAATTGAAACGCTACGGATGGCAACTCTTAATTTGACAATCTTGCATTCACAAATAGGCTGGCTGTACACAACAAGCAGAGTGGAAGAGTTTGGCCTGCGTTGCGTCAGTTTAAACGGGGCCTCTAACTCATGCCGAGGCCCGCCCCCCGTCGATCAGCGCGGACTGACCCGCGGACACAGGCGGTATTTACGGGGCGTCGGCCGGCTCCGCTACGCGCTCTGTAAATCATGGATGGCTTCCACTGTTTCCAGCTCCTCTGGTTTCACCCGCTGTGAGTCAGTCGGGGGGGTCCAGGTCGCCCTTTTGGGGGGCCAAGCGCTCATCGTTCAGGGCCCTGAGAGTAATGAAAGGGGGGGGGGGGGTGAAGGGTCAGGGGTTTGGGGGGGGGGGGGGTGTCTCTCCACAGGTGTGTCCGATCTGTCCTCTCTCTCGGGTTTCCAATGGGCGTACGTCTATGCGGCTCTAGAGCAAGGCTACACTAAACTCATGGTGACAGACACACACCGTACACACCACTTACACACCGCCCACGCACGCATGCACGCACGCATGCACGCACACACGCTATAAACAAGTAAAATGCCACAGGGTCTATGCTGAAATCTCCCTCATGAGCATGTGAGTCATACACTGTCAGACTGTGAATGAGCATAAATAGCCCCCCCCTACCACCCCCCCCCAAAAAAAAAAAAAAAGCTTATAATCTTCTATCTTTAATATACTGTCCTATTATCTTTCAACATCAATTTGCAAATATATTCAGCGATAACTGATTATTCCTTTTGCAATTTTTAGAAAATTGAAACCTTTCTTAAACTATTTTTTATATTGCAATTTACAGGATTTCTCTAGTACTTCTGCTGCTAAATTATGCATGGGTTATTCATGGGCCTACGAGGACCTTTAACTTTTACAGTTGTAAAGGATTTATTTTTTATTATTTTTAATATTATAACAGACTTCAGTAATACATGAAGTTATTGAGTATCCCACCCTCAGTTTGATGGCTTTGAAAAAAAAGCAGAGCTCTGAAACAGTGTCACTCAATTCATAACACTTTGGGTTTTTCTGTATTTATAGCTACAGTTGCATGCATAGCACCTTTCAAGCTGATTCACAGCCTAGAATTTTCCACATCCCAAACCTAGCACTTTTCAGACCCTGAAAGACCCAGGGGAAAGCAGAATTTATAATATCCAATCATATTTGTAGGCCTGTTTCAGTGTTGCAACATCCTCCATAACTTTGTGAGAGAACAGACTTTGTGATTTTGTGTCTCCACGGAAATTAACATAGCTGCTTGCGCTCCACAGTCCACCAGCTGCCCTGCGCAGTCATTGGACAGGAGGACTTCATTAGTTACACAGCCAGTGCAGACAGCCGGTTCCTGAGGAAGGAGGCTTATTGGACCCGGCCTGCATGGGTGATGCCGATTAAGTGCCTTCAAGGGCGTGGCCAGGCTTCGATTTCCGACCGCGGGGGGTGCCTCACTGCGCTGAGAATGCGAGCATCAGCTGGACACGACACTCCACGGCTGCTGTATACTTTACAGACTCTGTCATATCTTTCTGTGTGTACTTTTTAACCCTTTCAACAGTTAACAGGTTCTTTGGAATGTTTTTCAAAATCCAGTCAAAGGTCAGTGTTCTAGAACTCCATTGCTTTCAGTTACCAGTAGTGATTGTTACATCAGCATTAGAATGTTCAGATAAGAACATTCTAATCTCATATGTGTGACCTTACACCTGGAAGCACTAAAGGGAGCATGCGTTAGCGGAGCGGGGGTTTTAATCGAGGCGGGTCTCACCGTCTTCCAGCTCCGGCGGGCCGTCGTAGGACTTGTCGATGGCGGCGCGGAAACTCTCGTTGCAGCCCCGCCCCCGCACCATGTGGGGCCGCGGCCGGTGGAAGGGCAGCTCGTTCTTCCTCACCTCCGACATGGCCGTCTGCAGGCTCTCCAGGGAGCTGGACTTCTGCAGCCCCAGGGTTGGGCCCACCTCCCTGCCCGCTGTGGCCTCTGCTGGGGGAGAGGGCCGTCAGTGAGCATGGAGGGGAAGAGGGAGAGAGAGGAGGAAGGTGGGAGAGGTTGGAGGGGGGAAAGGAGGGAGGGGGAGATGAGGAAGATGTGATGGAGTTTGTCGGTGTGGAGGCGAGTAGGCGATGAGATGGCTGGGCACCAGCTGAGGAAGAGGAGGAGGAGGAAAAAAAGAGGGATGGAGGAGTGAGAAAGAGAAGAGAGAAGAAGAGATAAAGACAGAGGAAAGAGATGGTGAGTAACAGGGGAAGGGGGACTGTGGTGGCATGAGAGAGAGAAAGAGAGAGAGAAAATGGATGGATGGATGAATGGAGTAAGAGAGCAATGGGGAGGAGAGAGGAAAATAAAGAAAAAAGCACATCAGTGTGGAGGAGAAGAGGAAGAGGAGGAAAGGAAGACAACACATCAGTGCGCAGCGGTTCAATACCAGGAAGAGGAAGGAGCGCACGAGATGGAGAGTGGGAGGAAGACAAAAAAAAGAAGAAGAGGGGGAGGAAGATGAGCAGGAGGTGAAGAAAAACAAGCAAAATAACAGAAGGATGCGAAGGAAAAACAAGCAACGTGAGGATGACGAAGATGAGGAATAAAGGGCAGAAGATGAAAAAGTAAAGGGCTCAGAAATGGAGCGAGATTCCCAGGGAAAGAAAAGCGATGAAGAAAAGGTCTCCTGACTCACTCAGGAAAGGGCATAACTCGCTTTCCTCTCTCACATTTATTTCCCCCCGGCACAGGGGGCCGTAGGACGGGGTCCTCAAACGCACACAGCGCACAAACTTCACTCCGAACACAAAAGTTTGGAGTGAAACTTCTCAAAGTACGAGGGGAAAAGCCGAAGGACACGAGGCCAGAGAGGATCGGCTCCATTAATCCCACAGATTTTAAAGTTCCCAAATCTTGAAAGAGCGACTTTTACTCATTAAGCAGACGAGAAAGTCAGCTAGAGTGGCAAATCCTCAGTGAAAAAAGAGATACCATTTAAAGATGCCTTTTCCCAGATGCCGTTTGAAGTCCTTATTTCAGGTTGCGCACGGTGCGTTATATCTTAAGTGTCCACTTTATACACAAGCCCACATTTGGTTGGCGTGACGTGAGAATACAGAGCAAGGCGGGATTAATAACGTCCAGCCTTGCATTATGCACACTAAACTCTGCCATCTGAGCAAAGGCACAGGGCTTAAAACCAAAGTCTCAATCCCCTTCTCAACTTCCAGAGCGCTTTTATGAAAATTACTTTTTAAACATTCTGCGGCGTTGGGAGTGATGGATGAGGCCGGCGCCGGGACGATAATCTCGATCAACGACAGCCGTCGCCGAGGGAGCTGCGCCCCGCCCTCTTCTCCCATCAACCCCCTCTCTCACCACGCGGGAGGGAGGGAGGGAGGGAGGGGGGGTCCGAAACACGCATCGCAAACCCAATCATTAGGTAAAGTGATGCAGACCCAACGATGCATTCATGAATCAAGAAGTCATCATATCGACAGGGGCGCGGGCGGGTTCTGAATCCCAATACGCTTCACCTTCAGACTTTAATGCGCCTTCTTTGTTTAGCTAATGGCTGTTTAAATTAAATCGCTCCTTTAATCTAGACTGTCTTGGACAGCGATGTGAGCTGCCTGCCCGATTTCTGCATGCCCAGTAATAAATCCCGCCAAATTTATGTACATGCATAATTTCATGCGCTGCAAACAGGGAGGCGGTCAGCAGGTATGACAGGTGAGCGGGTCGGACGTTCGGAATGGGGGGGGAGCAGGCCGGTGGCACGGGTCTGATGGGACGCTGTTACTCTGTATGCACAGCGTGATCACGGTTTGATCTCGGTTATCAAAACCCACAAAAACAAGCGAACGCCGCAGAGACTCATCCGTTACTGATAGAAAACAACACTTTGCTCAAATTCAAGGCTGAGTCAAGGTTCTCAGGCAAAGAAAAAAAAAAACAGAGAAACATTTCATGGGCCCACAACAAACATTCCTCTATGAGCCTTGCACGGGGTTGCAGAGTGCGTAGTGCAACTAACCAATCACTGTGCTGGATTTTATATCCAAAAAACATTTCCAGGAAAAAATGTATAAAGGCCAATTTCAAGTACTCTCTCTCTCACTCTCCCACTCTATGTATAAAGTAAACCAATTAATTTTTAAGACAGGAGGCCGGAAACTGTTACAAGAAATGTGCTCCTTATAACTGTTTAATGTATAATTGGGGAAGCGCAGCTGTGTGTGTGAGGTGACTCTTTTTGTGAAATGAGGGTTATAAACAGCGAGGATGTTTCGCCAGGCGTGGCGGCTGAAACGTTCACTTTGAAAGCAGGATTTGTGTCACAAATGTAATTACCGCTGTCCAACTCAGGCTGATAGAATTAAGCGGCTTTCAGGGATGCTGTGTGGAGTTCTACAGAAGTGTTGGGTGATGTTTTTTTAACGTTTATACATACATGAGTGTGCGTGCGTGCGCGCGCCCACGTACACGTGTGCACGTATTTAAGATTGTGAGAGGGAAACCGTGTGTGTGTGTGAGTAAACGGCTCGGCTGCTTTCACACGGTGGAAATGCGTGTGTGTGTGTGTGTGTGTGTGTGTGTGCACGTACATGTGTGCACGTGTTTAAGATTGTGAGAGGGAAACCGTGTGTGTGTGTGAGTAAACGGCTCGGCTGCTTTCACACGGTGGAAATGCGTGTGTGTGTGTGTGTGTGTGTGTGTGTGTGCGTGCGTGCGCCCACGTACACGTGTGCATGTATTTAAGATTGTGAGAGGGAAACCGTGTGTGTGTGTGAGTAAACGGCTCGGCTGCTTTCACACGGTGGAAATGCGTGTGTGTGTGTGTGTGTGTGTGTGTGTGTGTGCACGTACATGTGTGCACGTGTTTAAGATTGTGAGAGGGAAACCGTGTGTGTGTGTGAGTAAACGGCTCGGCTGCTTTCACACGGTGGAAATGCGTGTGTGTGTGTGTGTGTGTGTGTGTGTGTGTGTGCACGTACATGTGTGCACGTGTTTAAGATTGTGAGAGGGAAACCGTGTGTGTGACTGCTCTGCTCTGCCGCGTTCAAGCGGTGGAAGCGCGTGCACGTATGTGTCAGGTACACGTGTGTGTCGGAGATGAGTGGAGCCAATGCAGGTCTAACCCGAAAGGAGACGGTGAGGAATTAAAAGCCCATTAAAGGAGATACAGAAAGATGAAACAGACAGAGCCTCACTCACAGGCTTTAAGAGCACTATCGGCTCATCCATCGCGGTTCCTGGAGTGTGAAATCACATTTTTCCCCTCTCCAAGAACTGCGCACGCGGGATAATTCCCACATCATAACTGATTTGCCTTGATTTCTCCGTTCACATGGCCCTCCCATGCAGCCGGGTGGGGAGTAGCTAGACCCGCTTGCCTGAAGTTGTGTCTGTTGAGAGCTGGGTTAGTCACGCCACCCTCACTCCCCCACACTAGGGTAACAAACGTGGCATTTCCAAAAAAGCAAAACATAAAATAAAAACTGTGAGATGGCAGTTATTTTAGAATGCGCTGTAATGGGGAGGTAAAGCGGAAGTCGAAGTGCCATTAAACGCCTTTTCTGGTATACTGCTAATTGCTATGCTAGCGCATTTCATAATAGACCGCGGCAGTGACAGCTTCATACAGTATGAGTAAATGAAGCATCGAATCGTTGTGTAACCACAAAACTACAAGGCTTCAAATCATCAGCAAATGAGCGATATACAGCCTTTTTCAATAATGAAATATACACAGACATTTGCAAAAAGCAATTGGACAAGTTAAGATCCATTTAAATAAAGTCATCATATTTCATATTTTGTTGCATAACCTTTGCATGCCATGACTTTCTGACGTCTGTGACCCAACAAGATCAAAAGACTCGATATCTTATTTTCTGGTACTCTTACAATACAACATTTTCTAAATTTCCGTCCCCACTGTATAAGCTGGATATTACAAACAGGCTTTTTAATGAAGTCTTCCTTTTCCTCTTTTCTCATAAACCCACTTTTAAATAACACTGTTTTAGTGCTTTAGACGGATAAAAACTGAAAACATTGCTACAACGTGCAAACCCCAGTAGTGAGCTGCAGGGCTTAAGGATCTGGGCCTGTGCCCAAGCCTGCAGGATTGGCTGCCTGGCCGTTTACCCAAGTGAGCGAGGCTCTTTCCCAGCTTCAGTAAATATCCAGTATAAATGTGGGGGAAAAAATACACAGGTATCACCAAATAGCCTGAACGCGTATCGCGAGGAGGTTAGAGAAGGTCAGCTGGGTTCCTCTTTAAACTGCAATCTGTGGTGCCACTGGGCAGAGCGCACACCATTAAATAAATGGTGACCGGAGGCTGTGCTAATCGCTAATGGCACAGAGTGGAGCCTGAAAAGCCATTGTATGGAGGCTGTGCTAATCGCTAATGGCACAGAGTGGAGCCTGAAAAGCCATTGTGTGGAGGCTGTGCTAATCGCTAATAGCACAGAGTGGAGCCTGAAAAGCCATTGTGTGGAGGCTGTGCTAATCGCTAATGGCAGAGAGTGGAACCTGAAGGCCATTGTGTGGAGGCTGTGCTAATCGCTAATAGCACAGAGTGGAGCCTGAAAAGCCATTGTGTGGAGGCTGTGCTAATCGCTAATGGCAGAGAGTGGAGCCTGAAAAGCCATTGTGTGGAGGCTGTGCTAATCGCTAATGGCACAGAGTGGAGCCTGAAAAGCCATTGTGTGGGGGTGTGAAAGGTAGCATGAAAGACAAACCAGAACAAATAAATGCCAGACAGCAGACAGAAACAAGCAAAACAAAAGCCAGTCAAAACACTCCGTGCAGGTGGCTGTGGAAGGGGCAGGGCTAGCCTTTCGCTCTGCCACAAGAAGCGACAGGCTAGGGACAGGGTCCCCACTGAGCCCCGACTTCATCGGGCCATTTTTTTTGGCCTCCCACGCTGCGCTGCTGCTGCTGGATCACACCAAACTAATGGGAGCAGCCAGAATGGCGGGGAATTAGGGTAACAACTGTTTCAGATGCGTCGAGAATCAGAGATGGAAACACAGAATGTTGGGCAGTAATGGTGATAGAGGAAAAGGAGCGCAGGCCGGCGGGAAACGTCCACGGCTCTGGGGTAAAAGTTCTGTGGGAAAGAGGGGTGGCTGTTTTTCCACACACCTGAGCTCCGCCCCGGACACCGGGCCACTGGCTGGCCCCTTTCTCTGGGACAAATTAATCCATCAATCCAAATCAGCCCAACATGGCCGCCTTCAACTCAGATGAACAACAAACTCTTTCTCTATTGTGGAGGGAGGGGATATGGAGAGGGAGACGTGGGAAAGGGAGAGGTAGAGAAAAACAAAGAGAGAGACAGACAGACAGGGAGAGAGTAAACAGAGCAGTAACAGCAAAGATAGGCTTCAGTTTGGCAGAGATGTCCGTTTTCTAAGTCAAGATTGCGCAAGAGAGCAAAAGGAACAATAAGGGCCCGACATCGAGCACAGCGTCTCCCCAGTGAGCCCCGACTTCATCGGGCGGCCATTTTGGCTCCTCTGAGCCACGCTGCTGCGCTGGGATCACACCAAACTAATGGAGCAGCCAGAATGGGCGGGAATTAGGGTAACACTGTTCAGGATGCGTCGAGAATCAGAGATGGAAACACAGAATGTTGGGCAGTAATGGTGATAGAGGAAAAGGAGCGCAGGCCGGCGGGAAACGTTCGCGGCTCTGGGGTAAAAGATGGCGGATAGTTCTGGAGGAGTTCCAGAGAAGAGACAGACTGGTAGGGCGTAGACACACCTCCCTCCAGCAGGGGGGAGCTAGCGGAGTCCTCCGGGATACAGACACACACACACACACACACACACACACACACACACACACACACACACACACACATCAATCAACATGCTCTGGCCTCCTAATCCCCGAGTGGTACACGTGTGGCGTTTACTGTAAAGCGCTGATCACACGCTGAAACGGGGTTAGCCTCATCAGCGCAACGCAAACAAAACATCAGTCACAAAATCACAGCCTCAGAGAGCCCTCCCCTGTCCTGGACCCACGTTATTACTCACACACACGTCCGTCCTGCACTTTTCGCCGACGCATGCTCGCTCACACTTCCTCTTACTTACACACATGCATGCATGGCATCATCCAAAATAAATCTCAAAAACACACACAATTTACTCTTACTCTCTCTCTCACTCCCCCAACACACACACACACACACATACACACACACACACACACACACACACACACACACACACACACAGAGAGCTCCCCCTTAAAAGTACTTCATAAACGGCAAAATTTCCTTATATCAACATGTATGTGCAAATGAATTCCCTTCCAGTATCTGCAACAGTTGTTGGAATGATTGTGAAAGCCGCAGACGGATATCTTTCAGTTTTTCCCTCAGACTGCATTTATACAAACCAAGCGTCTAAAAAGAAACATCTGCAAGCCTTTATTTCATGGTTCATCAGCAGTTCTGCGTTGTGCCATCAGGCTTGTACTGTACAAAGCCTTGGAAAAACAAACTTTGGAGGGAAAAAATGATTAAAGCTATTTAATAACTGCAGTCCAAAGGGTGTTTAAAGTAGCCAGTGCTGCAGGAAGATCAAAATGGGAGCCGAGACGGGCGTGGCCAGACACTCAGTAACACCAAGCCCTGAGTAATAACAGCAATAATAACAGCGGTGTGTTCTGTACAGAAATCAGCGACGGAGAAAGGAAGGTACCCGTTAGCCGCTAGGAGCATAGCGGAAGCACAAGGCTGGGAAAGAACACTGACACCGACAGTGTAGTCAGGTGCAGCGAAGGTGTACCTCCGGTTACCAGCACACACTCAGGCGATCTAAAATACATCTTGTGGTTCATCTTCAGTTACCACAAAAACCACTGCCTACATATGACATCAACTATATCTTGCATTTTAATCAATGAAAAACATAATAACATAATTGGATAATGACCAATGTCTGAATGCCTCCTTTACCCTCTCTGTCCGATAGTCACCCATTAACTGGTGTTTCTTTAGGCAGGATCTCATAGAACAGCCTGTACTGGCATTCATATAAATTTACAAACTTCTCGTTTTATATAAATCACAGATTTTTGGCTGCTCAGTACCTTAGCAAGGACACACAAAATAATTCATCACTGTGCAGAGAAAAGCTAAAAGCCACTTTTGTTATACGTACTTGGCTTCGCGTTTTGCCTCATTCCTTTATAAATCTAGCCAAATCGTAAATATAGCTTACACTAGACCCTTTTTTAAAGAAATTATCCTTGCCTTCATGCGTTTGGCATGTTAAAATATTGAAAATTAAAAAAAGAACAAAACTTCAAATTTTCCATAAGCATCGGAATGCTGGCATCTGCATTGTTTCCATGACATCAGCGGGTAAAGCGTAGTGAGCTTTATTTACTGGAAGTGAGGGAGTGTGGTTTTGGGGGGTGTGGAGGGATCCGTGGCCTGGGGCCCAGGGTGAATTAAGCGAGGGGAAAAGGGGGTTCCTGTGCGATGGGGCTCCTTTCGGCTAGTGTCAGCCGCCCCCTCGAACGCCCCAACCGCCCCCGCACGCCGAATTTGGACACGCTGTACTGGAAGGAAGATTGAAGGAGAGAGGAATCTCAGATGCTTGGCACTGCCTTTCATCTTGAGTATAATTAAGAGCGAGCGCTCGATGGAGGGGAGGCCTTAGCGCTCGCTCGGCACTCCAGCTCCTCCGGGAGGGGGGGGGGGGGGGGGAACTCCTGTCTTCTCCGTCTCTCTACCTGTTCCGAATACCGTTCCCGACCCCTCAGAATCTCCCTTCCACGGAGGCGGAAATCCCCCCTAACTCCCAAACGCTCCGGTTCCACGCAGCCCCGGGGCCTGGACGTCGGGGGTACAGGAACCGTTAAGCCTCTTTAATGAGGACGGCAGCTACAACAAGCGCAAGGAGACAGGAGGAGAGGAGCCACTTCACCATCGCGCCGCTAATCCCACGCGAGTCGCTATTCATTTTCCAAAATAGGCAAAGCAAGGAGCGGCCTACAGACAGAAATAATCCCGGGGCGTGTGATGAGAGAGAAGGCAGCGTGCGTGAGTGAGCAGGGCCGCGGTGCGGTTACCCATACGCACGTGACACCTGGCAATCAGTCAAGTTAGCGCACAGCTTTAATCGCTCAGCACAGGGGCGCCTCGCAGACAGTTTTTTTTGTTTTTTTGTGCTTTTTGACATTTAGCTTTTCCAGCTAGTGCAGGAGCGAGGGAGGACTGAGCATTTGGAGATTAAGATGTAACCCAATTTTCCGGAGAATTGCATTCTGGGAGAGTGCACAGTGCGGCGGAATGTCGTGGTGCCGGAGTCGGCCCGGGGAAGGGGATGTAAGCATTCCCTCTGGAGAGAGAGAGAGAGAGAGAGAGAGAGACGGGGGTGGGGGGGGGGGCTTGAGCCCCCTCTCATTCGACAGGGAGGTTTTAGTCAGATTGAAATGCGAGAGTCCGAGCTCTTAAGACCATCCTGCTAATTAAATATGTCAAAACTCATAAAGAAGCATTTGGGGCCTTTACGAAGGGACGGGCCGCCGAACACACGACGTCAGCAAAGCGTTCGGTAGCCTGTCGATAAACATTACTGTGTGCATCAGTATAGCCCGGGCACAATGGACGGCTTTATTAAACATATTACCGGTCTTCTTTTACTGTACCCACAGTGAAAAATCACACCAGCCAAAAGAAAAATGCACTCCATTACTCAAGCTGGAGCTCTAAGCTCCTGTTGTCTCTGGGTTAGGGAAATAACGTGTGTGCGTGCGTGCGTGCGTGCGTGCGTGCGTGCGTGCGTGCGTGCGAGCGAGCCTGTGTTCATACTGTATGCTCATGTGAGTACATGCTTGTGCAATGTGTTAGCTGCTTATTCAGAGTAGTGGGTTTGTCAGACAAAACAAATTGCTTTGCTAATATATCATGTCATAATATGTTGGATATGTCTGTTGGGCAGGGCTGCTTGGAGGCTCTATCTCTATGGGGGCTCTGTTTGAGTGCACGGATGGGCCCCTGATGTCGGGGACTGAACCCAGGCAATGCCAGTGCCAGCTGCGACCAACAGGCCCACAAGACGACACGCTTGGTTCTAGCGGCGGCCCAGGACGAGAGGGTCCTCTCGTGCTCACCAACGCCCTCTACTGTTCGATCGGGCGCCTGCAAGTCTGCCTCTTGAGTTGCACATATTCCTCCGACTCATGTCTGTGGGAGACCGACTGGCAAATAGCGGTGTGATAAAGCCATGGCTGACATCGCGTGTGCTTGTCCGAGTCGCCAATCCATAGCAAAGAATGCGGCAATGGGCACTGATAAGTACTGGACATATATGGGGAAAAAATCTGAAAATATCACTATGATCTCATCTATTACATTAAAATGACTTCTGTTGGTATTTCCATTCCTACTCTCATCGTTCTCCTCTATAATGTCTGCTCTGCACAGTCATTAATGCGGTGGAATGAGCGCTGGGCACACAGGTCAAAATTATACACGGTTTAAGTGTTACAACAGGCTGGAGCAGCGGCAACTTCAGTGTGTGTGAGTATGTGTGTGTGTGAGTGCAGGGGTGCGTGAGTGTGTGTGTGAGTGTGTGTGTATGCGCGAGTGTGTGTGTGTGTGTGTGCGCGAGTGTGTGTGTGTGTGTGAGTGCAGGGGTGCGTGAGTGTGAGTGTGTGCGTGCGTGTGTGCGTACGTGTGTGAGTGTGAGTGTGTGAGAGTGTGAGTGTGTGTGTGCGAGTGTGTGCGTGAGTGTGTGTGAGCGCGTGCGTGTGTGTGCGTGCGTGCATGTGTGTGAGTGTGTGTGAGTGCGTGCATGTGTGTGAGTGCGTGCGTGCGTGAGTGTGAGTGTGCATGAGTGTGCGTGAGTGTGTGTGAGCGCGTGCGTGTGTGTGCGCGCGTGCGTGTGTGCGTGAGTGTGAGTGTGTGTGCGCGAGTGTGTGTGTGCGAGTGTGTGTGTGCGTGAGTGTGTATGAGCGCGTGCGTGTGTGTGCGTGCGTGCGTGCGTGGATCTGCGGAACAAGAGAAACCATCTGGTGGAAATATGTTCCATTAGCTCCAGGGCGGCGCAGCGGGGGAGCGATTCACATGGC
>CM040397.1:101051816-101089316 GCA_022702515.1 Ilyophis sp. 1 JC-2022 | reverse complement strand
TTCGGCGTGCCGAGTGAACCCAATCCATTAAAGACTAAACAAACCCTGCGACTCACTCACAGCCCCGAGTGCTGCACCCCCCCCCCCCCAAATCCTGCTTCTATTGGTGACCTTTGCCGTGTGCTTTTTTACAGTCCCAGGAAGGCCCTTTTTAACCGGCTTACAGCATCCAAAATACATGCTCCAAAATGCAGTCAAATGAGCAGAGACCTAGGCTGGAAAACATGGCTTATATGGAAGTTGTATGGAATGCCATGCTCCCGTAGAATATTCCAGTAGGGCTAAAAACTGACACAATACTTTATTTAAGACCCAACCAACGCCTTGGACCTGAACGGTTTCTGGACTAAAAAAAAAAGCATAGGATTAAATGACATCTTGAAAGGCCTTCTGAAATAAGGTTGGTTGTTATATTCAGGTTGCAGCCTGTCTGATCACCATGGAGAATGCAACAGCACAGAAGACACCTCACTGGACACATTCACCTCACCCCCCCCAACCCACCCACGCCGGCATGCTACGTTCCGCTATCAGGGGGCTTTTGTCGTACGGTCGGCTCTCCGTTACGGTACCTTAGATCGATTCAAGCGGTGACAAATTGGTACGATCGGCTTTCATGGTGGAAAAATCCAACCATGCCATAATCTGGGTTCAGTTGGGGTGACGCATGTTATCAGTTCTGTGTGAGTCAGAGCATGTCTGTGTGGTCGCAGATCCTTTCCAACAAAATAAAATTTAAAAAAGTAATTCACATGTTGTCTAAGCAGCGGATTGGCCATTCATGCATTTGTCTCCTAAAATTGCCACAGAGTACATCTCATTCCTTCTGTGGTTCCTCTCATCACTCAAAAATTTTTTTTTTACCTTTTTTTATTTTTTAAATGACGAGCCAAGTTGGGCCGAATGGCCTGTTCTCATCATCACTTTTCTTATATTCCTAACCGGTTTAGCCCATTCATAAACCAAAGTCCTGCAAGCACATAACCACCTACTGTATGTCCTGCCCTGAAGATGGTTTCTTGGCCTCCATGTTTCAGTGCTAGCCTGTACTTTATAGCGCATAAACAAGAGGACCCCATGCTATTGATTTGAAACCCTTCTTTTTCCTGCATGAATTTGCCTGAATTTGCATGGATTTGCCATGGATTTGCTCTTGATTTTGTGTGCACCTCAGTTCCCATAGTGCACACGTTCCATTGCGTTCCATTGCATTCCACAGGCCTTTGAGTGCTCTGGGTGTGTTCTGTATAGCTGTGGTCCCCAACCCTGCTCCTGTAGATCTCTTGCTGTTGAATAAGTTGTGCTTTGTTAGGGTTGCAGTGAAACTCTACAGGACGGGAGATCTCTCGCTGTTGAATGAGGCGTGCTCTGTTAGGGTTGCAGTGAAACCCTACAGGACGGTAGATCTCTCGCTGTTGAATGAGGCGTGCTGTTATGGTTGCAGTGAAACCCTACAGGACGGTAGATCTCTTGCTGTTGAATGAGGCGTGCTCTGTTAGGGTTGCAGTGAAACCCTACAGGACGGTAGATCTCTTGCTGTTGAATGAGGCGTGCTCTGTTAGGGTTGCAGTGAAACCCTACAGGACGGTAGATCTCTTGCTGTTGAATGAGGCGTGCTCTGTTAGGGTTGCAGTGAAACCCTACAGGACGGTAGATCTCTTGCTGTTGAATAAGTTGTGCTTTGTTACGGTTGCAGTGAAACCCTACAGGACGGTAGATCTCTCGCTGTTGAATGAGGCGTGCTGTTAGGGTTGCAGTGAAACCCTACAGGACGGGAGATCTCTCGCTGTTGAATGAGGCGTGCTCTGTTAGGGTTGCAGTGAAACCCTACAGGACGGTAGATCTCTTGCTGTTGAATAAGTTGTGCTTTGTTACGGTTGCAGTGAAACCCTACAGGACGGTAGATCTCTCGCTGTTGAATGAGGCGTGCTCTGTTAGGGTTGCAGTGAAACCCTACAGGACGGTAGATCTCCAGGAGCAAGGTTAGGGCCCACCGCTGTATGGTGTCTCAGTGCTGAGAGTGACAGGCCAGCTGTCCCTCTGGGTGGACGTGAAGCAGATGGGATCACTCCCCGCTCGGTATCAATAAAAGGACAGAAAACAGTTTATCTCAGACACAGAGCAACCTCGGCCACACGCTCCAGGTCACTGTACATTACAGTCCCGGTTATCACACCAGGCAGAGCGCGGGTATTAAGATGTCAATCACTGTCCAATTCAGTTTCAGAGGATACATGAAAGAGCCCTTAAAGACAGGTCACATTGAGAATGATAACAGTATCCAAACCTGCAATCAACAGTTCAACATCATTGGCCACAACATAGATACTGTATATACTAATTAATACTCAGACTAAATTCATTATCAGATAGTGATCATGTCCACAAAAATAATAATAATAATAATAATGATTGTTATTATTATTCAAGGTGATTTTTATAATTATGGTTGTGTTGTGACTAACACTTTCATCTGGCCTTGAGCTATTTACAAATTCATCACAACAATTACTGTTTTAACTTGGGGACTTCAGTTTAAAAAGAATCCAGTATTTAATCCAAGGATCGGTGCAAAAATATTCCATCTCGTCTCTGGGCTGTTCCTTTCCTTCACGACAAATGAAGAACAAAATCAAGTTAAAAAATGGCCACTGCTTTTGATGAGCCTTTTTGGCACATCAGATAATGACGATTGCTACCTCTGCTCTCGATGGTGCTACGGCCTTTCAGATCAAACAGGCAATAATGAGCACAGGTCCATGGAGCTGACTGATCAAGCCCATCCACCGCTCCTAAGGCAATCTAAGGCTTGGCTTTAACCCAAGCGTGTAACACAGTGTGTGTACAGTGACCTGGTCTCTGTGTGACAGGACGGACGGGTACCAGAAGCACTATCACTCTGAAGATTCTAACAGTCCAATATCCTCTAACAGCATCATTTCGACTGAATGTTTCTGCGAGGAGAGAAAAAGATAAAAGAATGGCGAGACGAGACCCTGGTAATGAAACCGATCAGTCGTCTTTGGCCGCACTGGTGGAGCATTGTGCTGGAGGAACCCAATATGGAAACTTAATGAACTGTAATTCAAAATCTGCTGCATCCTATGTTTTAACAAAATGAAATATTCCTCACTCTGTGCCTAATGAAAAAAAAAAAAGTTAATAGGGTCATCGTTAGCTAATACGTGAAAAAGTGCTGCGCTTTTCCATTTTTACGGTGTGCGTTCAATTTTTAGAGTGATCAGACCCATCGAGCCCATTAAGGAAATGGCTTGCAGCAGCCGATGTTTCGATTCCTTCTCACTGCCTTTCCCTCTCTGACGGCCCACGGCTCTGTGAGCGAGTGTGTACATCTCAACATGCTCACCTCTCAATAATGCGCCAACATGCTCATCTCTCAGTAATGCGCCAACACGCTCATCTCTCAGTAATGCGCCAACATGCTCATCTCTCAGTAATGCACCAACCCGCTCATCTCTCAGTAATGCGCCAACATGCTCATCTCACAGTAATGCACCAACCCGCTCATCTCTCAGTAATGCGCCAACATGCTCATCTCACAGGAATGCACCAACCCGCTCATCTCTCAGTAATGCGCCAACATGCTCATCTCTCAGTAATGCACCAACCCGCTCATCTCTCAGTAATGCGCCAACATGCTCATCTCACAGTAATGCACCAACCCGCTCATCTCTCAGTAATGCGCCAACATGCTCATCTCACAGTAATGCACCAACCCGCTCATCTCACAGTAATGCACCAACCCGCTCATCTCTCAGTAATGCGCCAACCCGTTCATCTCTCAGTAATGCGCCAACCCGCTCATCTCTCAGTAATGCACCAACCCGCTCATCTCTCAGTAATGCGCCAACATGCTCACCTCTCAGTAATGCGCCAACATGCTCACCTCAGTAATGCACCAACCCGCTCATCTCTCAGTAATGCGCCAACCCGCTCATCTCTCAGTAATGCACCAACCCGCTCATCTCTCAGTAATGCACCAACCCGCTCATCTCTCAGTAATGCACCAACCCGCTCATCTCTCAGTAATGCGCCAACATGCTCCTGTCTCATTAATGCGCCAACCCGCTCATCTCTCATTAATGCGCCAACATGCTCCTGTCTCATTAATGCGCCAACCCGCTCACCTCAGTAATGCACCAACCCGCTCATCTCTCATTAATGCGCCAACCCGCTCATCTCTCAGTAATGCGCCAACATGCTCCTGTCTCATTAATGCGCCAACCCGCTCATCTCTCAGTAATGCGCCAACATGCTCATCTCTCAGTAATGCGCCAACCCGCTCATCTCTCAGTAATGCGCCAACATGCTCCTGTCTCATTAATGCGCCAACCCGCTCATCTCTCAGTAATGCGCCAACATGCTCATCTCTCAGTAATGCGCCAACATGCTCCTGTCTCATTAATGCGCCAACCCGCTCATCTCTCAGTAATGCGCCAACATGCTCATCTCTCAGTAATGCGCCAACCCGCTCATCTCTCAGTAATGCGCCAACATGCTCCTGTCTCATTAATGCGCCAACCCGCTCATCTCTCAGTAATGCGCCAACATGCTCATCTCTCAGTAATGCGCCAACATGCTCCTGTCTCATTAATGCGCCAACCCGTTCATCTCTCAGTAATGCGCCAACATGCTCCTGTCTCAGTAATGCGCCAACATGCTCCTGTCTCATTAATGCGCCAACCCGTTCATCTCTCAGTAATGCGCCAACATGCTCCTGTCTCATTAATGCGCCAACCCGCTCATCTCTCAGTAATGCGCCAACATGCTCCTGTCTCATTAATGCGCCAACCCGTTCATCTCTCTGTAATGCGCCAACATGCTCATCTCTCAGTAATGCGCCAACATGCTCATCTCTCAGTAATGCGCCAACATGCTCATCTCTCAGTAATGCGCCAACATGCTCCTGTCTCATTAATGCGCCAACCCGTTCATCTCTCTGTAATGCGCCAACATGCTCATCTCTCAGTAATGCGCCAACCCGCTCATCTCTCAGTAATGCGCCAACCTGCTCATCTCTCAGTAATGCGCCAACATGCTCCTGTCTCAGTAATGCGCCAACATGCTCCTGTCTCAGTAATGCGCCAACATGCTCATCTCTCAGTAATGCGCCAACCCGCTCATCTCTCAGTAATGCGCCAACCCGTTCATCTCTCAGTAAAGCACCAACCCGCTCATCTCTCAGTAATGCGCCAACATGCTCCTGTCTCAGTAATGCGCCAACATGCTCATCTCTCTGTAATGCGCCAACATGCTCCTGTCTCAGTAATGCGCCAACATGCTCATCTCTCTGTAATGCGCCAACATGCTCCTGTCTCAGTAATGCGCCAACATGCTCATCTCTCTGTAATGCGCCAACATGCTCATCTCTCTGTAATGCGCCAACCCGCTCATCTCTCAGTAATGCGCCAACATGCTCCTGTCTCAGTAATGCGCCAACATGCTCATCTCTCTGTAATGCGCCAACATGCTCATCTCTCTGTAATGCGCCAACATGCTCCTGTCTCAGTAATGCGCCAACATGCTCATCTCTCTGTAATGCGCCAACATGCTCCTGTCTCAGTAATGCGCCAACATGCTCATCTCTCTGTAATGCGCCAACATGCTCATCTCTCTGTAATGCGCCAACCCGCTCATCTCTCAGTAATGCACCAACATGCTCCTGTCTCAGTAATGCGCCAACATGCTTATCTCTCAGCAATGCAGTATACGGATACTAGGATTCAGGGAGAAGTATTGGAACATAAGGAATGATGGGGTAATATGGGGATATTAGAAATCAGGGCCATAGCAAAGGCCGGACTGCCCTATGTCACCATGTTCCTTTACAAACTCTTCCCTATCCCCCACAATCCTCTGCTCACTTCCTGAGCTGCTTCTGATAAAGAGTTTTAAAAGCACCAGAGAGATTAGCATTTAGCTAAGGGTTAATACAAATCCAAGTAGAGATGGTGAAAGAGGGGGGAATAAAAGGCTAGTTAGCATCTTACTGGAATTAGCCTCCTGTCTCTGGGCTTTGTCTATGGCCTCCTCTCGTCTCTGTAATCGACTTCATTATCATAATTATCTTCCACATCACCATTGCCGTTAAATGCAAGTCCAGGACAAAAAAGGCTTTTAGTTTGTGAAAAATGTTATGCTTGCTTACAGCATTATGATGTTTCTATGCAGAAAACGAGGCCATTTTCACGTTGCGAAGAAATCCCCCTTTGCACATAAGTCTTTATTATGCGCTCAGCAGCGTATGCCTGCGTTTACACGTACACAGTGATCGCCACAATGGCTTTCATTATGCTTCTGCCTTTGTTTTTTCCTAATTAACTCACACTGGAGTATATGTACGATCATGCACTAGATCAGAGAAAGCAGAGAGAAATAAGATCAGACCAGCATCTTGGTGTGCAATAGAAATCCATTGTGCATAGTATAGATAATAATCTCAGGGAAGTCTCTTTTTTAACTTTAGCTGTAGAAGCAGACTCTTGTTTTCTTTTAACGGTAGAAACAGGCTCTTCTTAAAGAAGCCGCCTCTTTTTACTTTTAACCACAAGCCTTGAAGCAAATATACAGAAAAGTCTGCAGCCTTCTTCCAGCAACCAGTATCAACCGGTAAAAATCAGGCATCAGTATCAAGCAGGAGCAGCATCGAGGTTGTTTCCGAGTCAATCTGTAATGTTCCTCTTCCACCACTAGTCATCTCCCCCTCCTGCTCACAGCCACGTGTTCACGGGGCCGAAGCCTTGAAACGTTACCCCGACGCGGGCCTCAAACCGCTCTGTTTGAAGTCTGTTTGTAAAACCGTGACAGTGTATTATATAAGTACAGCGTCCAGGGCGGTGTTAAATCCCCTTGTGTTTATTTGCACAGGTTGAGAGCGCGTACGGTCTGTTTGGAATCGGGATTTGCTTCACAATGACTCACGGGAGCGTAAGACCATCAATAGTATTGCGTTCCCCGGCTTGTTTTCACAGTTCGCTCTTCAGCCACGCAACAGGAGGAGAACAGAAGGGGCCGAGAAGCCCTTCTTCTAGGACCCGGTTTATTTTGGCGCGCCCGAGGTGAATATTATTACGCTTCAAATTTCTATTAAAAATAAGATTCAAAGTTTGTATTATTCATGAAGTACAGAGGGACTTATTCCGCGCATGCATTATTAACATCGCCCGTCCCCTCTTATCAGAGACTTTCAATTTCATGCAAAGAATTCTCAACCAAATTACTTCTACATTCATGCGAAACTGCGCTGATCCTCCGCGGTGACTCCGCCCCTCTCCTCCGGCTGTCCGCCGTTTACCGTGCCTCGGTCGCGGTGAGCCCTATCTGCATTAGGTTAAGTGTGGTAATGCATTCGAGTGTTTGTTAAAATACGGTCACGCGACACGCATTTGTTGCGAGTCTGCCACGCGCGTCGGTCGGGCGGAGCCTCCCCCGCTTTCTTTCTTCTTTTTTTTATTAGATTTGCGATATTTGAACGTCCAACACAAATTAATTGCGTTAGGCCTGAGAGGCACATTGATCTGGGGTCCCTAACATGCACTTAGGCCTGTCGGTTGGCATTTAATATCAAAAAGAGATTAGTTTTTGCTTCCTGAGTGCACATTTTATCCACCCTTCTCCCCTCAGAAATAAAGAGCGGTAGAGAAAGCACTCAGGAGTGTGGCTGTGTACACACACACACACACACATTAAACGCAGTGCCCTTATCATGTGTGTGTGTTTTTTTACCCAGGAGAATAATGCATAGAGCACAAGGTGACCCTGTCTGCACATCAGAGAATGAGGATCTATGGATCTGCAGGACCATCATCTCGCTACGCAGCGGCTAGCCTCGCTTCCGGAAAGGAACCGGAGAGTGTATTCACATCGCATGTTTTAGGGGCTGCCTTTATTCAACGACATTCCCAGCAATTTATGTTTCCCATATAAACATGATGACTATAAATCCTGTCAGAGAGTGGATGGGAACGGAGGCCAGCTCACAGTGCCTGTGTGTGATCCGAGGTGCACGCTCACTTACCCAGGTCCATGCTTTTGGAAGACTTGACGTGCTTGTACTCCGCCTGCCTGGGCGGCTGTCTGTCAGGGTGCGATGATTCCATGGGGTAAGAGCCAGGCTCCAGCTCTGGACTGCAGGGACACACAGGCACAATTGTAGGGAAAATAACTGATAAAAAACACTGTTATCATCCTTCCATCTATGCGTCTGTTTCGGTGAATCGATTTATCGACCAAGGTATCACTGTGGGGGGGTCCTGTGCTCCCAAAATCTGGTTTTGGTTCCTCGATGGAACCTATCCCAGATCAGGATTGTCTTACGGCTCATGTGAAGAGCATTAATCTTATGGTTCGCACGTCAGACGATGCGCATGGTGTACGGAGGGGGTTTACTGCTACCTCCAAGTGTGTGTGCGATGGGGATCAATGCCAGCGTCGTCCTCAGGAGGAGGGGGGGGTGTGGGGAACTCTACTTCATCTTCCTCTTCGTCCATGTGGTCGTATCGTCCGTTTGGTACCATTTCAGAAGCTGGAGAGAAAAGGAAGCACACTAAGACCCAGGGACAGCGGACACTGCTAGCGCACTAAAACCACGACGCTGCTAGCGCACTAAAACCACGACGCTGCTAGCGCACTAAAACCACGACGCTGCTAGCACACTAAAACCATGACGCTGCTAGCACACTAAAACATGACGCTGCTAGCGCACTAAACCATGACGCTGCTAGCGCACTAAACCATGACGCTGCTAGCGCACTAAACCATGACGCTGCTAGCGCACTAAACCATGACGCTGCTAGCACACTAAACCATGACGCTGCTAGCACACTAAACCATGACGCTGCTAACACACTAAACCATGAGGCTGCTAGCACACTAAACCATGACGCTGCTAGCACACTAAACCATGACGCTGCTAGCACACTAAACCATGACGCTGCTAGCGCATTAAGACCCAGGGACAGCTGACACTTCTAGCGCACTAAAACCACGACGCTGCTGGCGCACTAAAACCATGACACTGCTAGCGCACTAAAACCATGACACTGCTAGCGCACTAAGACCACGAGGCAGCTGGAGCACTAATACCACGGGACAGCTGGAGCACTAAGACCACGGGACAGCTGGAGCACTAAGACCTAGGGACAGCTGGAGCACTAAGACCTAGGGACAGCTGGAGCACTAAGACCTAGGGACAGCTGGAGCACTAAGACCACGGGACAGCTGGAGCACTAAGACCTAGGGACAGCTGGCTTGTGCAGTGGTTAAAATGTGCACAAGTATCTCTTAAAAATAACATCCTGAGGTCACATTCAGTAAGTTTTGTCAGAGTGCAAAATCAACGTAAGTCGCCCCCCATCCCTCAGTCTGAGCCACGAGGGCTAGCGCGACAAGAGGAGCGCTTTGAATTGATCGCACAGACAAAAATAATCTCGCAGCAAAGTCACAGAGAATGACAAACTGGCTGAGTGGCAGGGATATACTACCTCCCAAAGAGGAAAATAAGGACACTGACATATCGAGGGTGATTATGCCAGAGCGATTATTGCAGAAGATCCGGGGGGAAAAAAGACAAATGCACACAATGTAAAAATACATTTAAAAAAAGGCATAGAACTAGGGAGCGATTAATTTTATTGTGAAATAATGAAGCGCACAGATGAAAGCGGGGAGACTACTTTGTTTGGGAGTTAATGATGCACTGCACAGGATCAGATTACAGGGCTTCTTTCCAAACGGCGTCGGGCCGATCTTAGCAGGCAGGCTGACGATAAGCCAGTCTTTGAATGCGAGAGTCACGAGAGCGGCCGGTGGCAGGGATCAGAGCCGCAGATAATGGAGGACCCCCGAGCGTTTTTTTTTTTTACAAACTGTGGTGGGTCTGCTGGAACGCCAATAACCTTGGCGCTTCTGTGGGTGCTGCAGCCTGCGGGCCTGGGGCATGTGTGGTAAGCTGGGGTACACGCAAACACTGTTAGGTGTTGGTATATGTGCTGTAGTATACGGTCTGTATGTGCAAACACTGTTAGTGTTGGTATATGTGCTGTAGTATACGGCCTGTATGTGCAGACGCTGTTAGGTGTTGGTATATGTGCTGTAGTATACGGTCTGTATGTGCAAACACTGTTAGTGTTGGTATATGTGCTGTAGTATACGGCCTGTATGTGCAGACTGTGTTAGGTGTTGGTATATGTGCTGTAGTATACGGCCTGTATGTGCAGACGCTGTTAGGTGTTGGTATAGGTCAGGGGTAGGCAACCCTGGTCCTAGAGAGCCGCAGGGTCTGCTGGTTTTTGTTGTTACTCACCACTTAATTGATCAATTAAAGCAGTTGATTACACAGTTAACTCACCTCACCTGGTTTCTTTGGTCTAATTAGTTGCTGTGTTTAAGGTGAAAACAAAAACCAGCAGACTCTGCGGCTCTCTAGGACCAGGGTTGCCTACCCCTGGTATAGGTGATGATTGTGCGCTTGAGTACCTGCCCTGTGGCTGGATGGACCTCAAAAGCAAGGCTGGAAAAAGCAGATGCATCTCTGGCATTAGCATTAGCATTAGCATAAGCAAACAGGGTAATCATTTTTCATTCCCCTGATTCTATCGGATGGTTATTATTTGAGTCTATATGTGGCGTGCTGCGCTGATGCACTGGGAAGGTGATGCATCACTCCCGCTCGCACATACTCTGTCACCTCCTGAAGATAACTCTCACTAAAGATGAGCTGCCGTTAAAAAAAACACACCTCCCAAACTCTGCAGGCTCTCTCAGGCGTATACAGAGATACTCAACGGCATTTACACACACATGCAGAAACACGCAGGCACGCAGGTACGCACGCAGGCACGCAGGCAGGCACGCACGCACGCACACACGCACACACACTTATCAAGTCCTCCAGTCAGGAAAAAAAGGAAGAAATAAACAAGACACTTCCGTGAGAAGATGATGAATCAATACCCGTGTGTGCTACGGGGAGGTTATTAATGGCAGGATCCTCCTGCTTCTCATGTTCATGGTTAAGTGTGCCTCTCACCTCCAATAACACAGGAGTTATTATCCTCCCTGTGCCCAGTGCAACCAGCACCCTGCTATCAGCAGAGATGGGGATGGGTGTCCACTGCTGCCTATGTATTTACATACACAAAAACACACAGGCACGCACTCACGAATAGAATGCACACACACAGAACCATGCACACACATACACACACACACCCGCGCACATGCACACACGCGCACATGCACACACACACACACACACACACACCCCAGCACACACACAAACGCACATATATAAATGCATATGAGTGCATACCCACACACACACTTAATATACACACAACTGCACAAAAAAAACGAGTCCCACATTATGCATGCAGACAACATGAGAAGCTACGCTACTTCACTGACAATTACTCTGCGAGTGTACTTTATTAAGCCCCATTTTAATATGCAGCCGAGTCCTTTGACATTATTTCTGCAGCGGTTCAGTTCTTATTAGAGCTCATCTACAACACTTCAGCATCTCCGGGCACACAACTCTGCAGTGGAACGGAGCACAATACAAAACGCATAATTACTTTCAGAAACATTACATGCATATTATATGGAAAAGGGGATTATGTTGGAGGTAGGTTTCACACTCTCAGGTGAGCTACGGTGTTGAGCTCCTTCCCTGGGGTGGACTAAGCATTTACCTGATTCTGTGAGTTATCCTCTATCACGGACCAGGGTATACAAGCCTGTGATACTACACTACCCTGCAGGCTTAGGGAAGGCAAGCTACCACGGCAACACAAGCAGTATAGACACAGCCCCCTGGTCTTCACAAGATCTATAACTCATTATACACAAACACTTCTGCACACGCAATGGGGTTGTGTACCCGTTCAGATTATCAGAATCACATTATTAAAAATCAAGATAAGAGGAGATGACCTTTTGAAATTGTTTTTTAAAGTGAATGCTTTGTTTTCACTCTCTAATTTGCTGGAAAAGCTAAGAATGCATTTTTAAGTTTTTTCCTATTTTTATCAGGTCTGTTAGGTGCACACAATACTGCACGTACACACGTGCCCTAGTTAGAATGCACTTCAGCCGAAAGCATCTCAAGGTCGCAATTAACTGTTTACAAGATAAAAGCTGACAACAAAAACGCAAGAAGAAATTCAGTTAATTAGTCTTCCTGGTTAATATTATTCCATTCTGTCTGGAGAGATAGAAAATATGATGAAACAAGTGCTCTTATCCTCTTTGATATTATTTTTTTTCCCCCCCAAAGAGTAAAGCAACAATGGATAGAGTAAGTTACGAGAAACCTAGAGTTGTAGAAATGTTTTAAATCTGAGTGATGGAGAAAAGGGGAAAAACACTCGCTCTTAGAAAAAATAGATCTTTTATTTCCTTAAAACATGACGTCTTATGTTCTAAGTAGATAAAAGATATTCTGTTTTTCCTAAGAGCGAGTGTTTCGCCCTTTTCTGCACCCTTTGAATGTTGTTTTTAGGGCAGCACCTTGTCTCTAACGGTTTGAGCTCAGATCTTGACCTCTATTAAATTTGAGCGATGCCAGATTCCTAAGAATCTATGTCATACACACACATGGTATTTCGCACGACTTGAGAGTAGGTTTTTTTCAATGACTGGAGAAGCGGACCTGTACTGAGAAGAGTATTAGCTCAGCCTTCGTCTTTTGATGGTAAATGGGGGGAAAGGCTTTCATGTTGAGTGGAGAGATCGATCGCATGAGAGGGCGTGTCCACAAGTCGCTCACATCAATAGAGGATCATATGAGCAAGCAGAGGGGCTCGGTGGATTTACATTTACTCACTCTCTGCGTAAAAGTGTGTGTGTGTGTGTGTGCGTGTGAGTGTGTGTGTGTGTGTGGGATGTGCATGTGTGTGTATGTGTGGGACGTGTGTGTGTGTGTGTGTGTTTGCGCGCGTGTGTGTATGTGTTTGGGACGTGTGTCTGTGTGTGTGTGTGTGGGTGGGTGCGTGTGTGTGTGTGTGCGCATGTGTGTGCGTGTGTTTGTGCGTGTGTGTGTGTTTGGGACGTGTGTCTGTGTGTGGGATGTGTGAGTGTGTGTGCATGTGAGTGTGTGTGTGTGGGACGTGTGTGTGTGGGACGTGTGTGTGTGTGTGGGACGTGTGTGTGTGTGTGCGCATGCGTGCGAGTGTGTGTGTGTGTGCTCATGTGAGTGTGTTTGTGTGAGTGTGTGTGTGTGTGTGTGTGTGTGTATGTGTTTGGGACGTGTGTCTGAGTGTGGGACGTGTGTGTGTGTGTGTGTGTGTGTGCGCATGCGTGCGAGTGTGTGAGTGTGTGTGCGCATGTGTGTGTGCATGTGTTTGGGACGTGTGTCTGTGTGTGGGACGTGTGTGTGTGTGTGTGTGTGTGTGTGTGTGTGTGTGTGCGCGTGCGTGCGAGTGTGTGTGTGTGAGTGCGTGTGTATGTGAGCGCAGTTGTGCATGTGCCTCTGTGAGAAAGCTACACAAATGCACTGGTGTAGACACACCCTCAGACACACAACTCATCTGACACACTGCCACCCCGATGCTCCAACACCGACACACTGATCCATGGTCATACAGACACAAAGACACGTATCGGCACACTGACACAACGGCACACGCTTATGTCACTTACAATGTGACTCATGTGCTAATAGCCTGAATTCAATCTGCCTGCCCTAAACTCTGACCTGCCCTTAAATCAAAGTGCTAGTTTTTTTTCTCCCAGGCACACCGTTGGCATGGTAATTGCTGATGATTGCGGAACTCACCATGCCGCGCGGTCGAAGATGAAAAGTAACATTTGCATTTGACAGTGAGTCAAAATTGAGGCCAAAAGTTGCATTAAATCCAAGGGCCTATTCCTCAGTGGACAGTGGCACACTCACCTCCAGACCTCTCATACATGTTGTTCAGCATCATGGCGGGCAGGGCGGTGCCGTTAGCCATGCTGCCCAGCGGGAGTGGGCCGGGAGCGGGGTCCATGGCTCGGTTCTCAGGGGCCATTGGTTCGTAGTTCTCCTACAAGAGGGAAAGAGTTTAAGAAGGGCGGGGTATCGAACCTCTGTACTTTTTGAGCACCGACCATCAAAAACTATCTGAATCATGTCTATAGCACTGTCTGAATCATGTCTGTAGCACAGAGCATCAAAAACTGTCTGAATCATGTCTGTAGCACAGAGTATCAAAAACTGTCTGAATCATGTCTGTAGCACAGAGCATCAAAAACTGTCCAAGCATTCAGCCCCCATTTTCGGTACTTTTCAATAAAAATGTCTTAAATTATCTGTTAAGTATGGAATCTTTAGCCCTGCGAGGGGGGCTTTCAGACTCTTTTTTTAATTTTTTTATTCGTTGATCAGATATCGCTCGATTTAAATCATAATTTCCTTCATTTTATAAAGCTTATTTTAATCACAGAAGCATTTGAGAAGTTTTGGCTTATTTTTGTTAAGTGAAAGAAACGTGTTTATACTCAGCAAAGAAAGCTATCAGAAAATGTATCACTTTGGTATCGGTATCGAATCCCAGGTATCGGCATCGGAAACCGGTACCGAAAAATTCAAACGATACCCTGCCGTAAGTATAAGTCATCACGGTAATGCTACTGTAATTGGGGACAGAATAAGTTACCACAGAGTATTAAGACACAGAAACTCTACCACAGAGTATTAAGACACAGAAACTCTACCACAGAGTATTAAGACACAGAAACTCTACCACAGAGTATTAAGACACAGAAACTCTACCACAGAGTACTAAGACACAGAAACTCTACCACAGAGTATTAAGACACAGAAACTCTACCACAGAGTATTAAGACACAGAAACTCTACCACAGAGTATTAAGACACAGAAACTCTACCAGTATTGAGACACAGACTCCTATAAGATATAGACAGAAAAAAATGAGGAAAAAAAAGAAGAATAAAAGAAAACATGAAGGAATATATGATCCAGTGCTTAATTCAGCCATGTAGTTAAGCTGTCAGTTCTTTGACTGATTTCAGTCACTTTACTGATTTCCTGTCAGTTTCTCCGGGAAAGAATTGTAATTCATTTTATTACGCCGCCCCGGGCCAAAAGCCCATTAAGAAATATGTTAATACGACTGTCAGATTTAAAATGGAGGAGACAACACCGCCGCACATTAGAGGCGTCTTCTAATGGGGCGCAGAGATGGAGGGAGGCAGCCTTTGCTAATTGTGCATCATTAGGCAAGCAAAGCGCCTGCGTATATATCTTAAATCACGGAGCTGTAAAATGCCTTCTGTTGCTCTGAAACAAGGCGTGTTCCGTGTCTAATTGTTCCACCCCATTTGTGCGAGGGGGGTAGGGGGGGGTTGGGTTACGGGCGTGTTTTTACGCCGTGTGTGTAATTGCTCACAGTGTCCTTGTTTCAGGTACGTTTGACAGGGAGTCTGAGGCTCGTTTCTTGCTCGTTGGTGTCGGCGTGTGTGTTTATAATACCCTGCGGAGTGGAGAGACTGCTCTCAATGACGGCTCAGCGTGTTTCTGGTGATACAGAGAGCATGACGGCACAAACAGACGGATACGACACAAACACGGCGCAGCTCACTACGCACAACATGCTCTCCACTATTTAAAAACAAGCAAAATGCAATCTAACTGCCAACATTTTCCAGCATCAAGAACCATTCTTCCTTCTCTAACTATGTGCTTAATTTGCAGTTGACAGATCTTCCAGTTACCTCTGATTAAACCTAAAGAATAAGTTTGATTGACATAAATATAAACACATAAGCAGTATATCCTACGGTGGCTGAGAAGTGCAAAACACAACGACATTTCACAAAACACAACGACATTTCACAAAACACAACGACATTTCACAAAACACAACGACATTTCACAAAACACAACGACATTTCACAAAACACAACGACATTTCACAAAACACAACGACATTTCACAAAACACAACGACATTTCACAAAACGGAAAGGGTAGGACAACACTTCTTGTTTGTGATTGGACAGAACCCAAGCCCCTCAATGTAATTTTCTTTCACAAAACGGAAAGGGTAGGACAACACTTCTTGTTTGTGATTGGACAGAACCCAAGCCCCTCAGCGAAATTACAAATCCTACTATGGCCATGCCAAGACCCGCCCTCCTCTGTCTCTGATTGGCTGGTCGTTCTGTGCGCTCTACCCACCTCATCTTCTTCAGTCTAAGAACGCGCTCGATTGCCCTGTTCTCGAAATTCAGGGAGGTAAACGTTACAGGATAAAACGTACTGACATCCATAAGCGTATGTTTTTAATAAATACCACCAATGTTGATAACAGTTCTTATATATTCTACTATTCTAGCACAATCTAGCTCGTTTCTACTGTTCTAACTAGTGCTAGCTGATCACTGAGGGGAAATCAAGTTTAATAAAATAAATTAATACGTTACGTTTTTTAGTAAATACCACCAGTGTTTCGCAGTGTTGATAACAGTTCTTTGTGTCATTGAAAAGTCATTAGTCACAATGTTCATTTTCACAAATCTATACAAAACCTGATCTCATAAGTCTGTTCACTTTCCTGCAACGCTGAGGGTTTTATTCTTGGTTTTATGACATGCAAGGTCATACAAGTTTTCCCTGGGCATGTTTTCTTATGCCTTGTGTGCATGTAGGCCTAAGTGAGTTTGTTCACAGGCAGATAGAAGACGGTTAAACCCGATAATGGAACAGCAATAAAGTGTGACCATATTTGGTCCCTTTATGTACAATAACTATTCCAGCACACTGCAACATCCTATGTGACTAATTACTTTTCAATGAGACACATAGGATAATTGTTATCAACACGGGCGGTATTTATTTTTAAAAAAAAACGTATGCTTATTTAAGGCTTCATTAATAGACTAGCTGAATAATCCGATACAGCACTATTCATCAACTTGAATTCCCCTCCGAGTGATCAGCCAGCTGATTTTCTAGCTAGCACTAGAATGTGCAATGAGACACATAGCCTAGAACTATTATCAACATTGGTGGTATTAAAAACGTAAACTTATTTTAGGCTAATGGATGTCAGTACACGTTTTATGCTGTAACGTTAGTTAGGCTACCTGAATTTGCATGCAATTTCGGAAAATAAGTTACTGCAATGCGCTCCAGCGAAGAGAGTCACCTTAAACTCAAACAGAGGGTTGGGTGGGTAGAGCGCACAGAACGACCAGCCAATCAGAGACAGAGGAGGGCGGGTCTTGGCATGGCCATAGTAGGATTCGTAATTTCGCTGAGGGGCTTGGGTTCTGTCCAATCACAAACAAGAAGTGTTGTCCTACCCTTTCCGTTTTGTGAAAGAAAATTACATTGAGGGGCTTGGGTTCTGTCCAATCACAAACAAGAAGTGTTGTCCTACCCTTTCCGTTTTGTGAAATGTCGTTGTGTTTTGTGAAATGTCGTTGTGTTTTGTGAAATGTCATTGTGTTTTGTGAAATGTCATTGTGTTTTGTGAAATGTCGTTGTGTTTTGTGAAATGTCGTTGTGTTTTGTGAAATGTCGTTGTGTTTTGTGAAATGTCGTTGTGTTTTGTGAAATGTCGTTGTGTTTTGTGAAATGTCGTTGTGTTTTGCACTTCTCAGCCACCGTAATATCCATATAACAAGTGTGTCTACATTTTATCTTAAAACTGACAGATACATTCAACAGTTACTAGATTAGAAAAAATCTATCTCAGCCAATCAAACATTTAAGGTAACCTGTTTCAGCTGTGAGTGTATAAATACGTGTGTGTGTGTGTCTGTGTGTTTGTGTGTGTGTGTGTGTGTGCATGCGGGCGTGTGTGTGTTTCAGTATGTGTGCATGCGTGTGTGTGTGTGTGCACGAGTGTGTGTGTGTGTGTGTGTGTGTGTGTGTGTGAAAGAGTGTGTGTGTGAATGAGTGTGTGTGTGTGAAAGAGTGTGTGTGAATGAGTGTGTGTGTATGTGTGTGTGTGTGTGCACACTGCAATGAGGGATGCCTGCGCTCAGCTCCTCTGGCTGCAGTGAGCAGGTTGGTGGAGACGTGTGTGCATGTCTTTCTCTTTCTCTCTGGGATCCCTGTTCTGCAGTGGGCAGGTTAGTGGAGAAAGAGAGAGAGAGAGAGAGAAAGAGAGAGAGAGAGAGAGATAGAGAGAGAGAGAGAGAGAGACACACACACCAGAAAGAAGCTGCCAGCACAGGAGACAGAGACGGGCAGTAAATGAGATTACAGAGGATCAATGAGGATTCCCACGCCAACTTTTCCATTTGCCTTTTTCCTCCTCAAACACAGAGCTTGCAATTTCACAAAAAGGATGTGAGAGCATCAAAGAAATTAGCAGGAAATCACAGCAGTGCAGGAAGCGCAATGGATGCTTTAGAAGGTCTGGATGTCTGACAGGAGAGTGTCAGAGAGATCTGCTGGCACAGCAGAGTTCTCAACAGATCCAGCTATCCCACAAGGCCATGGGAGTACAGGTTCAGAGCACCGGGGAGATTATCAAAGAGAGGGATGTGCTAATCTAGTGACCCCCCCTCCCCTATAATCCACTTCCTCTGTTCTCTTCTGCTTACATCACAGGAAGTACCATCCTTTATAGGGCAAAACAAAAGCACAAAACTCATTCCCTTCAGCATCAAACACTTGTCTAATTCTCAGGTTTTATGTTTTTACCATGTAAAAAAGATCTGATTACTACATATTTCTGATTCCTTCAGCAAGGATACAATCAGTCACCTTGGATGCCTCCAGAAAGTAATGCATTTCACAATATAAATCACAGAAAATACTGCTGCCACCGGTTTAAAATTTGAAGACGGTCCCTAGTTTGTAGAACACACTCAGAGCGCATTCTCTTAAATCCAAAATATAACAAAAATACAGTAGTTTGGTATTCCCCGTCTCTCTCTCAATCTCTCTCTCTCTCTCAATCTCTTTCTCTCTCTCTCTGTGTTCTGTTCGTTCCTTCAGTGACATCATTAGTGAGGGAGGCGCGAGGATCAGCAGGTTTAAGATGCGTCACATTTACAGTGTATAAAAAAAAATAAAAATAAAATAAAATAAAAAAAGACCGTGTCAGGCTGCGGGCCTTTGAAGCGCAGCGCGGATCTTCATCCAGCGTGAACTCGAGAGCTGACCGTGGGGAAGCGGCTGGCCTGGCAGGCAGAGGAGGAGGAGGAGGATGACAATGCTTCGCTCTGCTGATGAGCTTAAAGGGCCACCCTGGTGGCGAGTGAGCCCTGGCCTTTATAACAGGCCTGTCTAATCTGTGTGAGGAGACGGGAGGCATGCGGTTAGGGAGAGAGGGGGATAGAGAGACGGGCCTCTCCGCAGGCCAAGACGGCTGAAATAGCGGAAGATGCGCTTCTCTTGCAGAGGATGACAACATAATAAAGGCGATGGGCATTACGGGTCCCGGGGTAAGAGGAGGACGAGGGGAGCGGAGAAGAAGAGCGTTTCCCACGGCCCGCCGCTCGGGCCAGGACGGGATGCGCTATCCGCCTGCTCCCCGGGAGCGCGGAGGGGCCGCGGCCAAACCCCCGCCCCCCAGCCTCAATGACAGCTCAGCAGCCATCTTAATCAGCCCACAATGAGGGGATTTAAACCTGCTGCTTAAAACAAAAGGGGGCTGGCGAGAGAAGCCCCGACCCCCCACAGTGCCCGGCCGACCCCCAACCTTCACTCCGGGATGGGGGGGGTTTGAGTCCCTCAGCCCGTCCCTAGGCCGCTTTTCATTACGGGCCCTCCTGGTGTAATCAGATTAGGACGGGGGGTAGTTAGATGGCTGCTTGAAAGCCCTGCTGAAAGGATGTGATTAGATCTGGCTGTGCTATAATAGCACCTCCCTAAAGAGGCTGGAGACGCCAGCCATGGAGACGAGAGAAGAGGAGGAGAGGAGAGGAGGGGAGACGAGAGGAGGTGAGGAGAGGAAGAAGAAGGAGGAGAAAGGAGAGAGGAGAGAAGAGAGGAGAGGGTGCTGGACTGCTGGTTTGGGGCAGTGACACCACTCTTATCCGCTAAAAGCATCCTCATCAGTGCCAAGGCCCAGAGCCCAGAAACTTTAACCTCTCACTCTCTCACTCTCTCATTACACATACGTCCTGCACCAATGTTCCTCACACTTCTGCAGAATTAGCCATACTGTGCTCAGAGTTAATATTTATGAAGACACACTTGCATGGAGTCTGACTGATTCATTTCCATCAATACTATCTACAGGTACAGCACACACTACAGGTGGAGAGCTGGTGAGCTCAGGTAGATATTTACCTGCATCTCAGTGCTACAAAGCCTACAGTTCTGCAAAGGAGTTAAAAACTAAATAAATATGCAAGCTGAGCTCTGCTCAGAAGAGACTCACATACCCAGGCCTTCCTATAGGTAAGATCAGATATGTTCTGCTCAGAGGAGACTCACATATCCAGGCCTTCCTATAGGTAAGATCAGTTCTGTTCTGTGTGATGAAGATATACCAAGCAAAAACACTGAAACATAATACATATCACCAGGCAATGGGAGTTACTGTTCAACCTAGAAAACAGTACATTTAAAAAAAGGAACCCGTCTGACCACCTGTCTAAAGCCTGCGAGACCGAGCCCCCCTTCCCCTCTCCACCCGGACAGCGCCGCCTCCTTCGCCCGTGTGATGAATCGCTCATCGATTGGCCAGCAGCTAAATCGCTCATCGATTGGCCAGCAGCTGATCAGCAGCCCCACGGCCCCAGTCATTAAAGACTGCAGCTCGCCTGGCACATCGCTCATGCCCCCCCCCCCATCCCCACACACTGCTGTCTCCACCAATAACCATCCATCCTGAGAGAGGGGGTGTGACAGGGGCCCTCACAAAGCGGGGTCACTGCCATCCCACAACCCCCTGCTGCTCCTGCCTCAGACACAGCCAATAAACACTCATCTTTATTCTGTGGGAGAAATAATGGCCCCCTTAGTCCCGCCCCCCCCCCATGCCCATTCCTCACCGCCTGCCACTCATCACAATGGGAAACAATAATCATAAATCGCCAACGTGCTGCATACAGCCCTCCATAATCAACCCCAATTATACAGCAGTTAGGAGCCCGGATGGGCTGGGGGGGGGGAAGGGTCCCGGGACAAGCACTTGACCCCGTGATCACCCCCCCGTCCCCCCGCCCCCCACCCCACAGCTGCAGAAAGGGGCCAAGGGCAGCAGACAGTGAAAGACGGGGAATTCAGGGTTCTCAATTGTCGCCATGGGAACACTGATGGACCCTGACCCTGTTACCATTTCCACTTTATTTTTAATAATCATTCTCGCCAGCCTTCGATATACAAAAGGGCTTCCATGAACACTCTCTGTGTGTCTCCATTAGATACTAAAGAGTGAACATTAGGCTTTAGTATTGTTTTTTTCTTCAGGCAAATGGTATCACATATTAGTGAATTAATTTCCATCCCTTTGTTATGCTGTTACTGGATCCAAGCTATACCATCCCCCGTCAGTACAGTATATAAAGCGTTGTAGCAGCAGACACTGGGATATTACATAAAATAAATAAAGGAACGGTGCTCAGAGTCTTTAATATTCACACAATGTGCGTGGGCAAGGCGAACGGAGTCAAGAGGAGCGCTATGTGCAAACTGTTTGTTTATTCCGCAGCCCTCGTCAGCTGACACGCGGCTGAGCCGCCGTTCACCTTCACCTTGTACAACAGTGCCCCGGTGCCTGCGAGCTCGCTCAGAGGCATAATGATTCACCAGTCAAACACTTCACATCGCCCTTTAAAACGCAACAAAGCCACCTTCCGCACGCCGCCGAAATGAGCAGTCATCCTGTTTCAGCGCTGCTGTAGCCGACGTGTCAAATCTCTCTGAGCCTCCAAATAAAGCAAGCGTTTAAATGGGAAACGTATTTAAGGGCGCCGAACCCGACGGAGAGGCATCGCGTCTAATCCCGCCCTCTGCCCTGTGCCGTTTGACTGCGTATCGCATAGAGTGCGGCCTGAGCTTTTGTGGCTGTTGCCTTTCCAGGCATTTAGCATACGTTCTTATTCAGAGCGACGTATACAGCATATGTTCTTTTAAATACACACTATTGATGCAGCTGGATGTTTGCTGAAGTAGTCCAGGGGGGTATACTACAAAGCAGGATTACCGAGTTAGCTGGATAACTGCACTGAGTAAAATCCGGAACTATCTTTTTACTTCAGTCCTTTGGGAGGGTTCCGGGTTTTACTCACTAATTCTGCTTTGTAGTAGTGCCGCAGTTGGGAGTCAAATCATGCCCATTTACCTAACCACTGCACTACACTCCTCCCTGAGTTACTGAATTAGACTGAAGAGAGAGGGGTGCGGGTGTATGTATAGGCCTGAGTTACTGAATTAGACTGAAGAGAGAGGAGTGTGGATGTATGTAGAGGCCTGAGTTGGAGCTGAATTAGACTGAAGCTGTACCGTACCTGTCCTGTGCGCTGTAGAGGGACCCTGAGTTACTGAATTAAACTGAAGCTGTACCGTACCTGTCCCGTTCTCTGTAGAGGCCGCACCAGGACCAGCTGGATCATGCCACGCAGGTTCCCCTCCATGGACATGGACCGCCGGAGAGTCTCCATGGCTTCATGGTTGGACTTTGCCAGCAGCGACTCCCCGTTGACAGCGATCAGCTGGTCGTTGACACGCAGACGGCCATCCTGGGGAGAGAGAGACGGGGGAGGAGGTTACGCTGGGGTCAGAGAGCTGGGGAACGGACCTGCGTCTTGCACGGGGACAGAAAAAAAGCTCCTCCAATCAGGAAGCTCGGGGTTGTTCTCACTGGGGCCGAGCATAACGTGCGAACGGTGACGCACGCGTACAATCTCGCGCAAACATTGCCGACTGCGAGGATCTCTGCTCCTACTCCTACTCCTCATGCTCCTGCTCCTCATGCTCCTCCTCCTCCTCCTCCACAGTCAGAGCTGGGCCTGAGGGGGTGGAGGTTACCCAACCTATGCTTCTACATCTCTCTGGTATTACAGCATTAGCAGCCATGCATATTACATGCCGAGTAAAAAGCCCTCAAGTTTATGATGAATATTAATTAGTGCTTTGTAAAGAGCATCTCAGATCTCCTTGTCTTATCTCGAGGCTACTGTAGAATTTAAAACGCTGCTCCATAGAGTGGGAGACTAGAGCTCGAGCTCCACTTGAAATAACCCAACGCAGCCGGGATCACCAGCCATTATTCTTTGATAGGGAGAATCACGGGTTTTGTGGCGGGTATTTTTTCTCCCAGAACTTGCAGTGATCAGAGGTGTACGGAACCGACGCTCGTTTGGGACGCGTTACAGTTTCACAGGCTTGATCTCATCCAACCCACAACCTCGTGAGAATCAAACCCACTGCAACTCAGGATGCTTACAGTCACTTCTCCATCGGCAACATTAAATACCTAGGCATTAACATTTCCCCCAGGCTGTCAGATCTGTTTCAATTAAACTTCAGCCCACTACTCAAAACAATAGAAGATGATCTTAAACGCTGGATGAATCTACCCATTTCAATAATGGGAAGAATCGCAACCATAAAAATGACTGTTCTACCCAAAATCAACTATATCTTCAAAATGATCCCTATTATTCCAACTACAATTTGGTTCCAATCATTAAACTCAATAATAACAACATTTTACTGGAAAAATAAAAAACCAAGAATAAAACTTGTCACATTACAAAAAAAGAAATCACAAGGAGGATTAGAAGCACCACATTTTTACAATTATTACATCGCAAATCAAATACAATATATTATCAAATGGATTCACCCTGACGAACAAAGCAACCCTGTTAGAAATTGAACAGATAGACTGTAAAAACATTCCCTTATCTGACTTACCATTCATAAGCCCCATCATTAAACAACATCACTGTTTCAAAAACACCACAATAGCAACGACTCTGACAGCCCTGGTGGAAAATACACAAAAATATAAAATCTCCCCTAGCCTTGCCTGTAACACACACATTTGGAAAATATAACCCCACTCAAAATAAAACAGAGCACCACACCACTTCCTTGCTGGAAACAGAAAAAATATTACACATCACCAAAAATCCTTTCCATCTTCATAACATTTGCATATCTGACCCAGACCATCTGAGAGGAGAAGAACATAGTTTCAAACACTATCTCGAGTACCTAAAAATAAAAATCAAAATCAAATCTCCAAAATCAATAATACTAATAATACTCTTCAGATCCCAACATTATTACAGATAATACCTCAACAAAAAAAAAAAATCAAAAAAAAAACAAATCAAAATCTATAAAAACCAAAAATAGTTTTTATACTATCACTCCTAACCACAAAATTTTAAAAATCCTCCTGACCACGGAACATGACCTGGACCTGACTTCTCTCCACAGATTCAACCACAACATTTCAATGAAACCAAATACTAATTTTCAAATATCTAGTTTAAAGCATAACCCCAAGCGACATTCACCGACACACACACCACCACACAAACCACAAAACACATGTACCAGACACATGCTTACAATGCACCCTTGACACTTCTGACACATACCTTCACGCCACAATGCACCCACTCACTTCACCACAACAATAAACCAATCACAACTTCTGGACAAAGATTTACAATAGGATTTCCCTCATTTTGAGTTGCATTATTCCTCCTTTGCAACCTTTACTCTTAATTTGGAAATAAACCATCACAAATCAAACCATTACTTTTCGCTTTAACAATTTCCAAATAAATACTCTCCCATCCTTAAATAACCTTCATCTAAAGAAAAAATAATTAAAAATACATCAAAATCAAACATTCACTAAAAAACAACATAACCAAAAAAAAAAAACAAATATCTATATCTGGATATTTCAAAACTTCCATATAAAATGGATATCAACCTAACCAGAATATTCTCTGTAATTATTTACATTGTAATTAATGGAACATAAATGACACTATATCTAAAAACACATAACATCACACACAATGCGCAACCAACACATCGCGCAACACGCACGCACTCCACACAGCTCACAAACATCACAACTTCATCATCATCATCTAAACATCATCATTCATCATACTACACTCATATACACTCACAACACATCACGTAACACAGACCTCCTCACACACTTCACAACATCACAAATTTCATTCCTCACACACAAACTTCACTTAATTTTTTTTTTTTCACTTTTTATTTTTACACAACACACCCATCAGAACAAACACACACCTTTTTTTTTTTTTATTCTTTTTTTTTGTTTTTTTTTTTTTTTTTTTTTTTTTTTTTTTTTTTTTTTCTTTCTGTCCTATTGCCTTTTTTGTACCCATGTTTTGTTTTTAATTTTGTTTATTCTTTTTTGTTTGTTTTTTTTTGTTTGTCCTTTTTTTGTTTTTATTTCATTGTATTAGTTATATTTTTGTATTGCTATTTTTTATAACCAGTTTTGTTTTTTCATGACTTTCCTCAAAAATGTTTTTTCCATGTTTTTCTCACCTTTTTTTTCTCCTTAAAGAATTGTAATATTAAAAAACAAATTTAAAAATAAAGGACCTTCCCAGAAAGGGGGGGGAAAAAAACAAAAAAAAAAATAAAAAAAAAAAAAAAAAAAAAAAAAAAAAAAAAAAAAAAAAACAGAAAAAAAGCCCAAAACCTTTTAATTCACGGAAAAACAAAAAGCGAAAAAAAAAAAAAAAAAAAAAAAAAAAAAATACAAAAAAAAGCAAATTTTATGTACACTAGGTTAAGTACCAAACAGTTAAAAAAAAACAAACACATAAAAAGTGATTGATGAGATTTTCAGATTATGTGATGAATGAGAAAGCCCAGGCAAGGAAGGAGGCTCCTGTCCAATACCCACCCAAATACAGGGGGACACATCAGTCCAACCTGATCACAACTCATACACAACCAGTCAACCTCTCAACAGAGATAGCAAAAAACGGACCGCACTGACGGGGGCCCGCGCCGTGATCTACCCCCGCACACATACCTGGGGCCCGCAGCCCCTACCTTCCCCGCACACCCCCCCCGGCCCCCCCCGTGCTATCCCCCCAACTCAGACTCTTGACCTCACCCTGCCGCCTCCCTGCCTCAGCCTCGTGCCTCCCTCCTCCAAATGAGAAACAGGCCCCCGCCTGGCCCGGGTGGTCCGCACTACATCCCCCCTGCACATCCCGTTTGCCTCCCAAATTAGGCCTGGCCCTCTTGAACCCCTTAAATGGGGTCTGCCTGAGCTCTCTGTGTGAGGGGGAGAGAGGGAGGGGTAGGGGTAGAGGTAGGCAAGGCTCTAAAGATTATCATTTATATTCTTTTGTGCCAACATCATGTATCACTTATATTTTGTGCACCGTTGCACATGGTGACTCGATAATGCCATAATGTTCCATTCGTCTCTGTAACCCCCCTTTGTGACATCATCAATCAGCGCAGTGCATGGGCTGTCATCCTCATTCAGTCCAGGTGTTCATGTTTATGCTCGTATAGAGCTTCTGTGTCTTTGCTTAATTTGTCCGTTTTCCTTCCAAAGACAGACTGAAATTAAAATGAATGTGTCGGGCAATGTTCGGAGCCCCGCTAAGCAGCCCGAAGGAGTGAATTGAGATTCCGGACATACAAACAGGAAGAGAGGCAGGAAAATGGGGAAAAACGCTGACGTTGATCAGACACTGCTTAGAGCCAGAGGGCCGACCTGCCGGAAGATTCCACACGGCTCCTGCCTTAATATACAGCCACTAGTTAGAGGGCAGAAACTCAGAAAAGGGCACAGCTAGAAAGATGCAATGGGACTGATTGCATGTGCGTACATACATTAGTGCGCGTGAGAGTGTCTGTGTATGTGTGCGTGAGTGTGTACGCGCACGCGCGTGCGTGCGTGTGTGTAGGAGGTATTTGCACCAAAAATGAATATACAGCTGCAAGCAAGAGGAACTTGTTAGCTGAAGACAGAATGAAAGGGAAACAATACTAAGTCTTACATATTGTAGCACCCTGTCTTACAAATAGTAGAAACTGAGAATTTGAACCAGAAGATGAAGAAGAATAAGCTGTATATTAATCAGAAGCACAGAAGGAACCCTTTTGTCTGGCAAACAGCTCTGGGAGGAAAACGGTTTGTCTCTCTGTAAGACTTGCAGGCTATAACTGCTGGATGAGAGCCGGTGTGTGAGGTCTATATATATATATACACACACACGCAAGCGGAGTGAAATACGATTGGCTCTCTCCCGAGCCGCACCAGCGAGTGGCACTGGACCGCTGTGTGTTATTAATGACCCGTGTGGGCTGAGCCAGCAGGACCCATCAGAACCCTGGATTTATGGGCCGCTCGGACCCCACGCACTGTGACTGAACCGCGCGCGGGGGGGGGAGCCGGCACTGCCCACAAAGCCGCTAAAGCGCGTCGCCAACACGCCCGTGGAGGGGGGGTCCGCCTCTACCCATGAGCCTCGCCGGTATCGGTTACAAAGTCATACAGAAGAAGGAGGGAGAGCAAGCGGGGGAGAGAGGAGAGAGAGAGAGAGAGAGGAGGGAGAGAGTGAGAGAGAGGAGGGAGAGGGAGAGTTAGAGAGAGAGGGGAAAAAAGGTAAGATGGAGAGAAAGGGTAAAGAGAGACAGACAGAATATCAATCAGTGAAATAATCAATGGCTTAAAGAATCTTTTGAAAAACGCATAAGTACGAATTATACTGTCATTGAAAAAAAGTTTTGCAAATGATTGCTTTGGAAATACTGTACGGTGAGAGCGAGAGTAAAAGAAAGCTACGGATAGAACAGGGAGGGAGAGAATGAGAAAGAATAATAGAAAAGGAGAGAAGGAGAGAGAAAGAAAGGGTGAGAGGAGACGCTGAGAGAAAGACGAAGGTGTCCTACAGGAGATTAAAGCAGATGAAGAGGGGCACATTCGGTCCACGTCTTCAGGACTCACAGCGGCGTCTAAAGCAGCTCAGTGTGGAAGCATGCGCAGCCTTCAGAGAGAGAGGACACATCCCGCACACAAACCCAAACCCAAGCCCGGGACACATCCCGCACACAAACCCAAACCCAAGCCCGGGACACATCCCGCACACAAACCCAAACCCAAGCCCGGGACACATCCCGCACACAAACCCAAACCCAAACCCGAGCGGGACACATCCCGCACACAAACCCAAACCCAAACCCAAACCCGAGCGGGACACATCCCGCACACAAACCCAAACCCAAGCCCGGGACACTTCCCGCACACAAACCCAAACCCAAACCCAAGCCCGGGACACATCCCGCACACAAACCCAAGCCCAAGCCCGGGACACATCCCGCACACAAACCCAAACCCAAACCCGGGACACATCCCGCACACAAACCCAAACCCAAGCCCGGGACACATCCCGCACACAAACCCAAACCCGGGACACATCCCGCACACAAACCCAAACCCGGGACACATCCCGCACACAAACCCAAACCCAAGCCCGGGACACATCCCGCACACAAACCCAAACCCAAGCCCGGGACACATCCCGCACACAAACCCAAACCCAAACCCAAACCCGGGACACATCCCGCACACAAACCCAAACACAAACCCGGGACACATTCCGCACACAAACCCAAACCCAAGCCCGGGACACATCCTGCTAATTAGCAGGGGGTCTTTAGACTTTTTAATTAGCATTAATGCTGCTGAGGAGCCGATGAGGAGAGCCGCGGGAAGGAACGGGGGGGGCGCGCTACATTGTAATTAGCAGGAGTGCCACCGGGGGCACGTCAGGGTGCTGCTTGGCTTCAGAGACCCGCCCACACACTCAGGGCCTGGGACAGGGAATTCAGGCACAATGTGCTCTGCACTGGGGCTCTAAGAAATGCCTTTATATTCCCATTTAATTTGCACAATCCTGCTTGTGAACACAGACTGATCAGAGAGAGAGAGAGAGAGAGAGAGAGAGAGAGAGAGAGAGAGAGAGAGAGAGAGAGAGAGAGAGAGAGAGAGAGACGGGGCGGACGGGGGGGGGTGAGAGAGACTGATACGAGCGAAGAAAGGGAGAGTTAGAGAGAATATCAATTAGTGAAATAATCAATTACTAAAGGGATGTTTTAAAAAAAAGAGTAAGCATGCATTACATAGGTCCCTGTTACTCAAATCACGGTCCTCTTGGGCGGAAAACTGCTGTTTTCCACCCTCTCTTTACACGGGAGTCAGGTGTGAAGACAGTCTGGTCAATCAGTAGCACTAATTGTTCAGTTAATTAGCTGAAAGAATAGAAAACCAGGGCCGGATTTAGATTCGAGGGCCAGATTCTGATGATACATTCATGGGATGAGACTTAACATCGGCCATGTAAGCCTTCATTGAGCACATGAGACTACAATTGAGATGGTGATTATAGCCGTGTTGCACTGGACAGGCTACACTCTAAAAGCCCACCATATCCAACTGCTACTGCATGCACATGCACACGGCAAGCTGACACAGACAATGTACTTAAACCCCATCTATCACCTATGCAAGTACACATGCTAACAGGCGCCTTCTCTTAGCACGTGTGACTGCAGGCAGAGGTTAGGCTAAAACATGCTAACAGGTGCCTTCACTTAGCATGTGTAACTGCATGTAGAGGTTAGGCTAAAACATGCTAACAGGTGCCTTCTCGTAGCATGTGTGACAGCAGGCAGAGGTTAGGCTAAAACATGCTAACAGGTGCCCTCTGAGAAAACATTTATACATTTTTTTTAAAAACACGTGCTTCTTGGCAGCCGATTTAAGCTGTAAATCTTTGTATTGTTATTTTTAAACAAGTTCAACCAAAAAAGCTTCAACTTGGCAGGGTCTTTAGAAGAAGCTATTTGTTTGTCTTTGACCAGCTGGTTGCGATTTATCATCGTTTAGCGGGGAGTGGAGTTTTACTGTATGAACAAGAAGAGAGACACAAAAGAGGCCGAGTGAGACGTGAAGAGACAAAAGAGAGCAAAAAAGAGAGGGAGTTCTGGAGAGAGCTGGGAAGAGGTAGAGAGAGAGAGAAAGAGAGGGGGATAGGTAGAGAGACAGGGGAAGAGGTAGAGAGGGAGAGAAAGAGAGGGGGAGAGGTAGAGAGAGGGAGAGAGAGACAGGGGGTGAGGTAGAGAGAGGGAGAGAGAGAGAGAGAGAGAGAGAGAGGGAGAGGGAGAGGTAGAGAGAGATGGGGGAAAGGTAGAGAGAGGGAGAGAAAAAGAGGAGGAGAGAGAAAGGGAGAGAAATAGGGGGAGAGGTAGAGGAAGGGAGAGAGATGGGGGGAGAGGTAGAGAGAGGGCGAGAGAGAGAGGGGGAGAAGAAGAGAAAGAGACAGATCGACAGAGGCAGACGGAGTGCAGCTGGAGGACCTCAGGCCCGTTGGGGCTCCAGACCGACGGTATCTCGCTCTGGGGGCGCTGGAAAGCCTCTCCCCTGAGGGGTCGTGCTGCTGAAAGGCTCTGGACAGTCAATGACAAGGTCAAGGCTACTAGAGGGAAGAGGTCAGCAGGGGTCAGAGGTCAGGGAAACTGAAACGCATGCCAACTGCAGAGTGCTGCCGGCTTGGCAGGAAGAACAACTCCGGGCCCCTTTCCTGAAAGCCACACCCCTCCATCCACTGAGTTTCACCATCCAGCCGTTATCTACAGCACTGTGAGATACAACCTCACAAATGGCTGCATGATAATCTATTATACATGTTTTTATACAGTCCCTCCAAATCTTCAAATTGCTGTTCATTTAATTCCCTGTATGCTATACAATCTGCAGTAGGAGTATTATAGTGCAAAACCGCACAATAGCAGCTGATCAACTTAAAGAACAACACTAATGTCATCATAGGCGAGGTGCACTTCTGACAGCAGTGAAATTATCAGCACATTCATTAATTAACATAAAAGGTTAGCGCATTGGCCAGGTATTTCAGTGTGGAATGTAAAGGGACAGCGCATTGGTCAGGTATTTCAGTGTGGAATGTAAAGGGAAAGCGCATTGGCCAGGTATTTCAGTGTGGAATGTAAAGGGACAGCGCATTGGCCAGGTATTGGCCATATAGGTGCAAAGCAGATCTAACAAGCGTTTATAATTCAAGCTTGAACAGTGTTGAGCTGAAGCAGATTGCTTTGTGAAGGGGGTCTGCTGTACCTTATAGGCCGCCCCGCCGTGGATAATTGACTTGATGAAGATGCCCAGGTCTTCCCCGGTCTCACGGGACCTGTTCCCCTTCAGGCTGATCCCCAAACCGGCTGATCCAGAGTCATTCAGAGGAACCTCAAACATCAGCTGCTCCTTACCCTCCTCCAGGAAAGAAGTACGGATTGGCTCCCCTTTCTGAGAGAGAGAGAGAGAGAGAGACGGGGGTAGAGAGGGAGGGAGAGAGATGGGGGAGAAAGAGAGAGGAAGAGGGACAGAGTAGGTACCATTTACCACAAGTACCATGTGAATTCCATGCCAATAAAGCATGTTGAATTGAATTGAGAATTGAGAGAGGGGGTGGTAGGGAGGGGGAAGAAGATAGAAGGTGAGAAAGAGAAGAGAGGGAGAGTGAATGAGAGAGAGGGAGAGAGAGAGAGAGTGAATGAGAGAGAGGGAGAGAGAGAGACAAAGAAAGGGTCATTTAATTTCATTAGAACATGAAAAGAATCGTCCGAAAGCATGTTATTTCCAAGAGAACATTACAAGCGTTTCATGCTTTCAATTCTGAAAGCTATGGGTGGGGAGAGGGGGGTCATTTAGGTATAATAATAATCCATCCTGCAGAATAACCCCCACCCCCCCATCGCCCGCCCGTGTGTGCACTTCACAATGGTCCATTTTCTGACCACCTTCATCCCCTGCACAAAAAAAGAGGAGTAAAATGGCCTCTGCACCTGAAGTGAGATTTCTCCCTGAAATGAGAAAGGAAAAGGACAGAAAAGAGAAATGTCCATTATTATAGCCGCGCGGTGAAAACACAGTCCTTTGTCGCCAGGGAAACGGCCCGATAATGAGCGGCCATGGAGCCGCTCCGCTCGGAGACATATTCCCGGGAGAGAAAAAAAAGAGAAAGAAAGAAAGAAAGAGAAATGCCAGGGAAAAAAAAAAAAGGAAAAAAAAAAGATCACTTGATGTCTGCGTTTGACATCTAATAGCACGGTAAAACAGGCGACACGAACGCACCGTAGACAGGGTTAATGAGTCCTGTATTTCCAGTAAATGTTACTCAGGGCCGTGGATACGCTCCCGCCGGGCGTTACTCACACATCCATTTTAAGGTTGTGATATTTCCGCCGGACACCTTTTTTCTAAAGGTTAAGACATATCCAAACAACTTCTTGGCTCTTGAAAGAGTGAGAAGCCCTGACGCCTGTAAATATTGTGTGAGAGATAGAGGGATGAGCTCCACAGTAAAGACTCGCTAAGTCTGTGTGTGTGTGGGTCAGCAAGTCTTGGTTTAGTGCTGTTTACTGTGAGCTCAGGGTATAAAATAGCATTAAAGCCTTGCGGAAACTCAGCATGTCGGCAAAACGGGAACGCCGTACGTCACTCCTCAGAAAAATGGCTGCCAGTTCTTCATGCCTCCAGTCCCTCAAAAGACTTCCCTGCTACTGTTCTGAATCCAGAAAATAGCAATAATTCATGTGCGATTATGAATAAGGTATCAGAATTTCAGTGAAAAGTATATATCCAGTAATGTCAGCCTAGCGATTTCGTTCTGCGTCCTTCAAGAGCTCTGTAAAATCCTAGCGTTTCTGGGCTTAGATGTGAGTTGGAAACAGCACAGAGCTCTGAGGGAAGGTTTGGCTGCTCCATCCAAGGGCAGAATCACAATCCTGGACCACAGGCAACGGGCCACAGAGAAAGTCACACGCGTGACTCCCGTTTCATTTTTATGAAGCTTCAAAACCACACACTCTGCCAGGACCTCCCGTTACACTGCCACCCCTAGAGTTTTTTCCCCACTGGGTTTCTCAGCTCATAAAACTGGGTTCATCGCTCAAAGCGCTCAGGGGCGTGTTTACACTGGAGAGGTTGTGTCTGAATGCACTGCAACCGGCACTACAGTGACAGAGAACGAGCGTACGCTAAATTGGCTACGCTGAGGCTGGAAGCATTAGCCCCCCTCTCACTAGGTTGGCGGTTCCAGGTGAATGTTTATCCTGATGGTTCCCTGTGGTGTGGCGGGCCCCGGGGCCAGGGGTCTTGACTCTCTCCATCGGGACCCTGCCCAGGCTGGTCATGGGAGGGGGGGGGGGGGGGGGGGGGGGGATTTGGGTCATGAGAGTCGGCTCAAGAGGATTGCTCCAACCAGTGTCTTGGTGGAGACATAATGCCCTGAGTACTGTAAACAATGCCTTGGGCCCAGTAGTGCGGCCAGGCCCAACTGACAAAACAAAAGGTGATTGTTCCAGAAAGACACGACGTCAGATTTTGTGAAAGCATGGCTCTGTTCTTTCCTGGCCTTTCATTAGCGTAGCACGATACCTTCCCTACCCCTACAAAACAGAGCGACAGGAATCAAAACACCAGACCAGCCCATCAGTCAGACAATGGATCGGCTGACCTCTCATAACGGCGGCTCTACGCATTCAAATCTCACTTGGGCCATCATGTGTGTTTGGCTGCTTAGGTCCCACAGTCTTGCTCGTAAAAAAAGCTACAAACCCCAGCGAGAAAGTGGCAAGGTTGCAAAAACAAAAAGGGAAAATGGGGATCTATTCAGCAAAATTCTTCAGCTCAGCGGTCAGATATGATGTTTGGACAGCTGCTATCCTGTTTGCCCAATAAAAGGGAGACGATGACTGGGGAGGATGTGAGGAATGGATGTGTGTGTGAGAAGCGGTGCGAGACAGCTCTGGTGTTGAGGGGGGGGGGACCCTCCCCTTTGAACGCAGCACCCAAAACCTTCACCCCGTCTCCCCTCGAGGCACTCGGGGAGCCCTCCCCAGGGTGAGACTGAGTGGCCCGAACAAAAGCGGAGAAACAAGTTCATTGTTTGGACAGAAGTGCCTGTTAGGCTTTGAGAAACGACACCGGCTCTCCATCAAACGCTCCTCTACAAAAGAAGCTGTTATTATTCTGGGGGAGGGAGAGCGATTACAAGCATTCTCTTTGTCACTCAGAATTAAAACATCAATTTCAAAGCGCCGGATTAAAGGAGTGTGCGACATTCAATTAAGATGGGATCTGCTGCACTTTACTGCGGGGCGGGGCGTCTGCAGGCCCCATCACACACAGCTGCAGAGCGACGCCCATTAATCCTCTTAATGGGGCCCTCAACTTAGCATCTCATACTTCACAAATATTCCAGAAGACGCCACTCAACCTTTCACACTTTGAGAATATTCCGGAAGACTCAACTCAACCTTTCATACTTCGCCAATATTCCTGAAGACTCTACTCAACCTCTCACACTTTGCGAATATTCCAGACTCTAACTCAACATTTCAGACCTCAGGAATATTCCAGAAGATTCTACTGAACGTCTCGCACGTCCCACCAGTGTTCATGCGGACTCAACGCTTGACGTCTTGCACTTCTCCAAACACTCTGGCTGGCAGAGAGCAAAATCACTGCCGTGGCAGAGAAATCTGGGCCGCTCCATCGCCCTGACAACCGCAGTGGTTACCATGGCTTCCTGAGTGAATACACTGAATTCTACCCTTCTTCCACTCAGAGAGAAATAAAACGGAACCAAACAAAAATGTACGGAAGAATAAAAGGCGTGCCGTCGAAGCGGGCCCCAGGCCAGCCGCGTACCCGGACAGGTTATGGCGTGTCTGAGGGGGCAGCGTCTGGCCGGTGACCTCACCCACAGCAAGGCGGGGACGGAGAAAATTCTCCACACGCAGCTCTTTGAATGACCCGCACTGTTAATCAGGGCAAACTGTGCTCCTCTCCGTTCATATCCATTCCATTCCCTCCTGTACACGCTCACAACTCTGACTGCAAATGCACCAACACACAGTTCATGTTTTCAGGCAGGTAAAATTGTGTTTTCCTTTCTTTATTTCCCCTTAAGCGTGACTTTCCTGATTGGCTAAATGGTATATTTCCTGGATAAATTCAAACAAAATTTGCTAGATCGTTGGGAAAGCCCCCTCAGCCCCCCTGGCACATTCATCGTGCAGAAGTTTTTACCGTGAGACCTTAATTAAATTTGGAAAAGAGCTGTTTGCTTATAGCGGTTTTCCAGCTGGATTTGATCCCGTTTCCCTTTCAGAGGGACGCGTCTCCAGCCCCTCGTTTCCATCACGGTCGGCACGGAGACGGTTGGAACAGGATTTCTCACTGGTGGCGGTGCGGAGCTCGTCCTGTGGGAACGGGACAGGAAGCCTGGTGGTGGTGACACGGCGTGACCCCGTACCCCCTGTGCTCTTCCCCTCTCTGGCCCGACCGCCATGTGCAGCTTAACCCCGCCATCCTACGCCGCTTCCGTGAGGCCGCGCCTCCCTCCCTCCTGCCACCGGGGGAGCCAGAGCTCAAGGTCCCGCTCAGACAAGGCCACCATCAAACAGACTGGGGGGTGGTAAAGGGGCGGGCAGAGGTCACGGCGGACTAACGGTGCACAATGCGTGACAGAGCGCACATGGCCCGGATCATAACGGTCTCAGGGCGGCTTCAAACAGCCCATCCCCTTTGAGTTACAGACCCGTCACTCATTACACAAACCAGCGGATAAACAAGGAGAGGTGGAGGGAACAAAAAAAAATACTCCCGCTTTGAACAAAACTCTTGGGTACTGCCGACATCCTTGCCAAAAAAAAAAATAACTGTCAAATTGAACTGCACAGGATCCACGCAGTTTTCTGAGGCTGTAGGGAAAACCGATTGGATTTCAGGTGGCTTTTGAGGTGCGTGAAGCTAGAGCGTATTCCGCTCTGTGAAAAGCGATCCCTCTCTTGAGTTTTCCCACACGCTCCGTGCCCCCCCCCCCCGGCTGGAACAGGAGTGGGAGAGGAGCGAGAGCCAAAAAGGAGAGCGAAGGGGGGAGCGAGAGCGAAAATGAGAGCGAGAGCGAGAGGGGGAGCGAGAGCGAAAAGGAAGAGCAGGAATAAGAGCGGGAGTGGGAGCGGCTCTTTTGGTCTTCACGACGCTGAGCATCAGTCACTGCTCGCCCGTAACCGCTGCTCTTTTCGAAGGCCTGTGACGAAGAGCCGTTGGAGGGCCGCCGCCGCCCCTTTTACGTTTGAAACGGCTTTAAAACGCTGCAGCGTATCCCTCTCTGCCACGGGCAAGAGAGCGTTCGCCACAATTAACTACGACACGGGTCAGGAGATTTTACTGCTTCTCGTCTGGGCCCCACTATTACAGGGGTGCAGTAATGGCTTCCAACACTGCCGTGCTAGAGAGAGAGAGGGGGAGAGGAAGGAAGGGGGAGAGATTGAGTGGGAGAGAGAGAGGGAAATGTCTTTCATCCCACTCCACAGCACAGTCCAATAATGGAGCGCCCCTGATGTTTATGACATGGTCTTCATCCTGCAATGTTAAACTCCGACACACCAGGCGCAGACAAATAGCGTTCGTCACACTACGGGGCCCATTGCTGAGGATGCACTCCAGGTGAACCATTAACACCCTCTCCCCAAAGTGGACCCCCCCCCCCCCCCCCCAAACACACACAAGGCCCGAGCCACGGCCTCTGAAAGGCCGTCGCACAACAACACAACGCTCACTTTGTCAATGGAAAGTAGACAACATGAGGACAGCTTTAAAGATGGGGGTCCCTTTCACTTCCTCAAAGCTGTGGGCACTTTTTTGGAAACAGCACACGTTTCTCTTCCTCCCGTTGGGAGGATACCCGCCGCGCTGGTGACAGACCTCTCTGTGTGTTTGGTCACTCAATGTAATTTATAACTGCTCAGAGGGTAGTAATGAACCGCTCATTAACACATATACAATATTACGCTGTGACAGCAAGTTTAAATATACAGACGGAAAAGCTTTCAAGACTAGCGGCGTGGATTTCTTCATGACAAATAAGTTAAATGCTAAATGGCCCATCAGGAATGATATTTCATATATATATATATATATATAAGCAGTGAGGAGGACATGAGGGATAGTTATGAATAATCCATACGTGTGGATCTGGTTTGATCTGGGAGAGGTTTGTACACAGGCTGTAAGCGCTGATAAACTGTGGATCAGCAGTGTGGAGAAGGCCGGGCGTCGCATACGTACACACACACACGTACACACACACACACACACGTACACACACACACGTACACACACACACACACGTACACACACACACACACACGTACACACACACACACACGTACACACACACACACGTACACACACACACACACACGTACACACACACACACGTACACACACACACACACGTACACACACACACACACGTACACACACACACGTACACACACACACGTACACACACACACGTACACACACACACACACACGTACACACACACACACACACGTACACACACACACACACACACGTACACACACACACACGTACACACACACACACACACGTACACACACACACGTACACACACACACACACGTACACA
>CM040397.1:101019316-101049316 GCA_022702515.1 Ilyophis sp. 1 JC-2022 | reverse complement strand
CAGCGGCCGCTCGAACCACCTGCCGCAAATACCACCGAAAGAAATCCACCTGCCGCTGTCCCCGTGGAAACAGGATGGTGGGCAGCAGCACCAGTGTGAGTGGGGGGCCCTGCAGGCTCTCGATGCATCTAAAGCGCGCGGCGTGCTAGCCTACATGGGCCTGCCCTCCACTCCTTCATCTGGCTTTCAACGGCTCCTCGCTCTCCCAGCAGGGGGACATCCCGCTCTATGAGCACACCGTTGTAGAACTTTATTTTTTTGGGAGGGGGGGCGAAGGAAGGCCGGGGCGTTGGGCGCGGGAAGGCCAGGTTACATCGTTTCAGGAGCCCTGACGTGACTCACTGTGTTCAAGGCCGGATTCAGGGGCCTGTGGGTGTAATCGCGCTGAGGAGATGTATGCTATGTATGCTAATGTTTTGAAGCACAGCAGAAAAGCCCTAGAGGAGCCCAGAGAACTGAGCACAGGCAGGCTCTCACCACAAATAAAATTGTCTTTGTACAACACCGAACCAAATCCACCGCGATAAACATTTTAAAACCCTGGAAAAAAAAAAAGCGATAACCCAAAAGCAAATCCATAAATAACATCAAAGAGCGGGTGAAGGAGATAGATAGTGAATTGTATTCCCTGGAGTTCCGCTGGCCCCTCGATACACTTTTAAAATTCATACCATTTAGTCTCCGGCTTTCCGACAGCTCAACATTCTAACTGTGATCTGATGTTCGGAAAAACCGTGACCCCCACCGGTCCTGTGGGACGCCTTATCACTGAGCGGAGGGGGGGGGTCACGTCTAACACAAAGAAAAGGAGGCATCCATTCTGCCTATCATCTCCATCTGTCCCATAGCGGTGAGTGCGTGTGAGTCAGGCAATCGCCCACTACACAGGCTCTGACTGGCCGGACCTCCAGACTCCACTGATAATCCACAGAAACGATCTAAATAAATACGGCAGAACAGCGAAAACAGGAGAGGCCGGGACACCTTTCTGGAGAGGTGGATCCTGGCAGCATCTTCGTGACAACGGGACCAGTGCCCGCCTAAACCTCACGGGTTTGTTATTTTTTAAATAAAATGCGTGAGGGTGTGTAGGAGGGAGAAAGAGTGGGGGGGGGCAGGAAGTCACACATGCTCCGCTGCTTCCTGTGCGGCCGCTGGGACATGTGCGCGGTGCTCGCCGGCCCCCCGCCCCGCTTCCTGCAGGCCGCTGAATAAACAACGGCCGATAAGAGCGGCGTGTGTGTTGTGTTGTGTGCACGTGTGGAGACTGGAGAGAGAGAGAGGAGCAGGGAGAGGGAGGCGACGAGCAGAGAGTGAAGGAGAGAGAGACACACACCTTAACCCTAACCCCTACACAAGGTCCTCTGGAGGCAGGCGCTGGGGTCACACTTTCCCCCAGAGAGAGAGAGGGACCCAGATTACAATCAGCAGGATGAGAGAGAGACGCACGCACGCCCGCATGCCCGCACGCACGCACGCACGCACGCACGCACGCCCACACGCACGCCCACACGCACGCCCACACCCCTTAGGATTCACCTTAATCTACCTCAGGGAGGCAGGTAAATGTCAGTGTGCATCTAAAATATCCACTTAATACATCTCACATCAATCACGCAAACCAATGCCAAGGATGGTAATCCGATTATTCTACATCATTTGCTCGACATCGATCATTCAAATAAAATAATTTAATTGTGGGTTCATTGATTATTGCATTTTTCATAATATCTATCTGCGTACATACTCTGTCTACTTAGAGAGCAGACTACAGCCATTTGAGCCCCTCCCTAATTACATCCGTGACCTTTAAAACTGCCCCTCAAGCCCTCCATACTGTGTGTATAAGCTCCTCAACACACAGATGTGCAGGTGGAAAAGAGAGAGAGAGAGAGAGATTAAAGAGAGGAGGATGTGGGCTGGGTGTGGTTATGAACACGACTGCTCTGTTGTCTGGAGTAAAGGGGAGAGGACAGAAGAGTTGGGCCATTTTAAAACCGCCTGACGCACGGCTCACAACCTCTTGTGAAAATTCCTTTAAGTTGCGTGCAGATATTGCAGACAATGGGTATCTCTATGGGAGTGGGGTATATTGCAGACAATGGGTATCTCTATGGGAGTGGGGTACACAATCATGTTGGTCTATGAGAGCTAAAGAGATTATTCTCAGAAATAAATCAATAAAAAGTGAAATTTAAAAAAAATCTAACTATCAAACCACAGTGGGTGTTCATTGTAGCAGTGAAAAAACTGAGAGACTTGTGTGGGAGTTACCCCCGACTCCAATGGTAACCCAGTGCTAAAGCGCCCGCTGGTGTTTGTCTGACGTTTGTGTTACCATGATCAGAGCTTTGGTTCTCTGAAGCATTTCTCCAAAACTGCAGTGTAAAGCCAGGAATGAGGAGAGTTTATTAGCCTCTCGGCGCAGAACTACAGGGGATGAGGAATGGCTTCATTTGCATGGAATAGCCGTACAGACCTGGAGGGTGTTCCACAAAGCAGGATTACCCAGTTAGCTGGATAACTGCACTGAGTAAAACCCGGAACCCTCCCAAATCTGGACTGAAGTAAAAAGAGCTGGCCCGGATTTTACTCAGTGCAGTATCATCCAGCTAATACCCCCCTGTGCAGTTATCCGGGGGGTGGGCGGGCTTACCAGCTCCCTGGGGAGGAACATCTCCTCCTGCCTGGCCACCACCAGTGACACCGTCTCTCCTTGCTTGGTGCTCCGCAGCATGGCCACCAGCTCCTCCTGCGTGCGGCCCGTGATGTCCACACTGTTCACCTGGGGACACAGCGGGGACAGCAGAGTCACATCTACCTGTACCGGACGCTATACACAATGTCACATCTACCTGTACTGGACCCTATACGCAATGTCACATCCACCGGTACTGGACCCTATATGCAATGTCACATCCACCTGGACTGGACCCTATACGCAATGTCACATCCACCGGTACTGGACCCTATATGCAATGTCACATCCACCTGGACTGGACCCTATACACAATGTCACATCCACCTGTACTGGACCCTATACGCAATGTCACATCCACCGGTACTGGACCCTATATGCAATGTCACATCCACCTGGACTGGACCCTATACGCAATGTCACATCCACCTGTACTGGACCCTATACGCAATGTCAGATCCACCAGTACTGGACCCTATACGCAATGTCACATCCACCTGTCCTGGACCCTATACGCAATGTCACATCCTCCGGTACTGGACCCTATATGCAATGTCACATCCACCTGGACTGGACCCTATACGCAATGTCACATCCACCGGTACTGGACCCTATATGCAATGTCACATCCACCTGGACCCTATATGCAATGTCACACCCACTGGTACTGGACCCTATATGCAATATCACATCAACCTGTACTGGTCCCTATGTGCAATGTCACATCCACCTGTGCTGGACCCTATACGCAATGTCACATCCACCTGTACTGGACCCTACACGCAATGTCACATCCACCTGTACTGGACCCTATGCACAATGTCACATCCACCTGTACTGGACCCTATGCACAATGTCACATCCACCTGTACTGGACCCTATGCACAATGTCACATCCACCTGTACTGGACCCTATAGACAATGTCACATCCACCTGTACTGGACCCTATACACAATGTCACATCCACCTGTACTGGACCTTATATGCAATCAACACCAGAAGAATCAGCATCACATCCACCTGCGTTAGAGCTTCAATGTCGTCACCACAATAAAAACAACAATAAAATGAGCCAAGATTATTTTTGCATAGCATGTTTTTTGTATTACTTTGACGTATGAACAACACGTTGTATTTTTCCTTTCTCAAGAAGTGAAGGATGGCATTATACATATTAAACAATAAAACATTTTTATTGTATTTTTTGGCTGGGGGGTTTGGTAAACAGATATCCACTACGATCACACCTCTGAGTGGAGACAGAGAGGCCACATGGAACAGCTGCTGGTTTCTGACTCCAGAGTCGCAGTTCCACAGCCTCAATAATGCATTAAACAGCATAGCATAATAAATTACAAACCATGCAGCTACTGTAAGCACTTCACAATTGGCAACCTTGGCAAGCCAGGGAGCTAATAAGCATCAGGTTATTGAGCAGATTACTCAATAACAATGCCATATATTTAGCTTTGAATAATAGGTTCAGCATAATACATTCAATGGTCCGTTTCCCCCAGTTACATATGTAGAAAGGCAAAATGCCCAATTTATCTTCTTCTGTCACTAGCCAGGTGCTAGTACCCCTCCATAAAGAGGCTAATTTACTTCTGAAAGCGGGTAATGTATCTCATACCCAACCTTAGGTTCTAACGGCCTATTAACTTCCAATCGCTGAACATACAAGTCTCCAAGAAGGTTATCAATAAAGGCCCGTTTCTGAATGCTTATAAATAAGTAAATATGTTCCTAAATACGCTTGATTAAAAGCATAAACAATGGCATATCCAGTACCACTGTCCACATAGCCATTCTACTGAAGAAATAATACAGACATCAGCCTTCAAAGCCAATGGGGGTATTATAAAGTTCAATGTTTACAATGGGAGTGTTCTAAAGCACAATCGTTACAATGGGAGTATTACAAATTACAAAGTTCAATGTTTACAATGGGAGCATTATAAAGCTCAATAGTTATAATGGGAGTATTATAAAGCTCAATAGTTGTAATGGGAGCATTATAAAGCTCAATAGTTACAATGGGAGCATTATAAAGCTCAATAGTTATAATGGGAGCATTATAAAGCTCAATAGTTATAATGGGAGCATTATAAAGCTCAATAGTTACAATGGGAGCATTATAAAGCTCAATAGTTATAATGGGAGCATTATAAAGCTCAATAGTTATAATGGGAGCATTATAAAGCTCAATAGTTACAATGGGAGCATTATAAAGCTCAATAGTTAGAATGGGAGCATTATAAAGCTCAATAGTTACAATGGAGGGGCATTACAAAACTCAAAGGCTGGATCAAAAATAATGTGAAACACAATTCAAAAATTAGTTATAATTGTGGGGTTTGTGTCACAATCTTCTACTCTGTTCCGTAGCTATCGCATAGCGGTCAGTTCCGTAGCTATCGCATAGCGGTCAGTTCCGTAGCTATCGCATAGCGGTCAGGGACGATGTCTTTGCTCAGCTCTCAGCCCACAGGTCCTTGGCACTCACCTCCAGGATCCTGTCGCCCGACTGCAGACGGCCATCTTTGACCGCGGCGCCTCGGAGCAGGATGTTCTTGACCAGGATGGGGCCGGGCCCGTGCACGGAGGAGTCTCTGGTTACCACGGTGAAGCCCAAGCCTTCCTGACCTGAGGGGAGAGAGGACGGGGGCGATCAAAAAGCCATCAGCGCACTCGGGTGGGAATGACGGCTTTAGCCTAAACCCTTCGGATATTCAGAGCAGCATTAAATGACTCACTGAACACAATTTACGGTCATCTGCGCTTGGGCTCCTGGCTGCCTCAAGTCTCGGCCAGGGGGCCGCAGTATTAACCAGAAAGGGCCAGTGTGGGTGCAGGGGACTGCAGTTTTAACCAGAAAGGGCCAGTGTGGGTGCAGGGGTCCGCAGTATTAACCAGAAAGGGCCGGTGTGGGTGCAGGGGACCGCAGTTTTAACCAGAAAGGGCTAGTGTGGGTGCAGGGGTCCGCAGTATTAACCAGAAAGGGCCGGTGTGGGTGCAGGGGACCGCAGTATTAACCAGAAAGGGCCAGTGTGGGTGCAGGGGACCGCAGTTTTAACCAGAAAGGGCCAGTGTGGGTGCAGGGGTCCGCAGTATTAACCAGAAAGGGCCGGTGTGGGTGCAGGGGACCGCAGTATTAACCAGAAAGGGCCAGTGTGGGTGCAGGGGACCACAGTATTAACCAGAAAGGGCCAGTGTGGGTGCAGGGGACCACAGTATTAACCAGAAAGGGCCAGTGTGGGTGCAGGGGACCGCAGTATTAACCAGAAAGGGCCGGTGTGGGTGCAGGGGACCGTAGTATTAACCAGAAAGGGCCGGTGCGGGTGCAGGGGACCGCAGTATTAACCAGAAAGGGCCGGTGTGGGTGCAGGGGTCCGCAGTATTAACCAGAAAGGGCCGGTGTGGGTGCAGGGGTCCGCAGTATTAACCAGAAAGGGCCGGTGTGGGTGCAGGGGACCGCAGTATTAACCAGAAAGGGTTGGTGCGGGTGCAGGCTTTTGTTCCAACCAAGCAGTAACACACACGATTCTACTAATCACGGTCCTTAGAAAAGACTCTAGTGGTTGATTAGTAGAATTGGGTGTGTAAATGCTTGGTTGGTACAAAAGCCTTCAGCCACACCGGCCCTTTCTGGATAAGATCGAGGACCCCTGAGTCTAGATTAATACTCGAGTGATCACACTTTTACTATACCTGCCCCAAGACCAACATCAATACTTTCAAATTTCATCTTAAAACATATCTGTGTTGCTTAGCCTTTAAATGTTCATAATTAGTTTGCATGAATATCTGTTGTGTCTGTGTCAACGTCTATATATTTTATGACCGTCTGCTGTGTCTGCATTAACTTTTATGTATTTTATGTAGGTATTGTGTCAGATGTGCAGCACTTTGGTCAACAGCTGTTTAAATGTGCTCTAGAAATAAAAGAGTCTTGCCTCGACAATTACGCGTAGGCGCTTAACGAACGCTCTTATACAGAGCGACGTATAAAAAGCGCAGACGTGAAGGTTTAACGTGAGCACAGCCGATGCCAAATCACAAGTGTAAAACCGACAGTAAGAGTCCATATATAAACCTGCACCGTAATGCTAAGTGTCACAGCAGGTGTAAAAGGGATAGAGGATGTACATCTTTAAGCAGGAAAAGTTTCAGCTGTAGATAGGAACAGTAAGCTCATAAGAGTAACTGGAATGGCACTCAGATAGATGCTACACGCGCGTGCTAATCTCAACATAATATGCATGGGGCCAAAACTTTGATCTTGCGCTGTGAAGTCGGGCATTGAGCGATTGGGGAGACAATTAAAGATTCAGGTCACTGCCATTTCCACAAAGTTTCATCACAATCTGAGTAGAATTATTGGAGTTACAGACACATAACACAGACAGACAGGAGCGAAAACAATACCCCCTGCTTGCGCTACGCACGCGCGGGTGCAATAAGCGGCTTTCAAATGTTTGATTCCCTGTGCACAATGAAACAGATGCGGACTTCAATTTCACATGATGAAATGGTGCATTACATTACAAATATTCCTATCAAAGGTCCGGTTGTTTGCTACAAATAATGCCCTTTAATCCCTTCCCGAGAGGACAAGGACGTGCAGATCTATGGCGTGTGCCGTATAGATCCGTACATACAGGCAAATATCTCTAAAAACATCTGGAGCTGCAACCCGCTGCGATGCAGAAACACGGAGTTCACATTTACAACATATGAACAAACATCACGGATATGGTTTACCAAGGTGAACAGTGAAACACTCTTCACCTTGACCATTCTGTGTGATCAAACGCAGCATTTTAACGTCTTTTAAAAGGCTAATACGTTTCGAGAGTCCCCGATGATGGAGCGCGCCTTCCATTCAGAGATTAGCTGCGTCCATAAAACAAGCTTTCGGTTCAATGCAGTGACATTAATTGATTAGGTTTCCATTTATGACTGTATGGATTGATACTGTTAATTTGCACAACCCCCCCTCCCCCCCCCCCCCTTTCTCATTTGCCTGGTTTACTAATAACGAAAGGATGATGTCATGAATGCTTGGAGCTTTTCTGAAAGTTCTCTCAGAGCCTTAGAGGGGGGATATGTGCAGTGTACAGGATCATACCATGGGTGGGATAGTGGGATATTTAACCTGCAGTATCTCGCATCCTGATTCTGGCTTACTGCATCCTACTTGAATCAGGGTCTTAAACTTCCTGAGCCTAAAGCACTGTGATAGCCAAGCCTGGCAATGCCACAGGGGGGTGAGGGATTAGAGGGGTCTAGGCTTAAAGGCAACAGTTTAATTTCACGTGTGAACAGATCACAAGGTGACTGGAAGGGGGGAGGGGGGGAGAGGGGTGGGTGAATCTCAGTGATGCATGCTGGGATATGTTCCCCCTGGAGCTCTTCTCCCCTGGGAAAGATACCAAACCACTGAAGCCCAACTTAGTAACGCTACCGAGGGTCACGCCCCTACCACACCCCCACGCTGACTTTGCCCTACTGAAAGGGGAAAATCATCTTGAAAATTGAAGACACGTCATGCACAAATCTCATCTAGCAAAGCGCCTGACCTGATTCCACAAAAAATTTAAAATGGCCTGAGACAAATGTCATAACCAAGCCAATAATTTTCTTCATGAAATAAATGTTTTTCCTTCTTCTGGGCTGCTGTTATAATGCTCTCTAACACAATGTGTGCACCTACCACAGGAGGTTATAATAATTCATAACTAAACATGTGCGGATACTGTAGAAGGTTATAATGCTCTATAACTAAACATGTGCAGGTACTACAGGAAGTTATAATGCTCTATAACTAAATGTGTGCAGGTACTACATGAGGTTATAATGCTCTATAACTAAACGTGTGCAGGTACTACATGAGGTTATAATGCTCTATTACTAAATGTGTGCAGGTACTGCGGGAGGTTATGTATGCTCTATAACTAAACATGCACAGGTACTAGAGGAGGTTATGAGAGATGAGAAACACCACCGGGAGCGGGGAATCACAGACACTGACAGGGGTGTCACGCCGTTCTTATGACACGAAGCAATTGAGAGGTAAATTAGCTGGAACATGTGAGTTTTCACACAGAGTCAGGTACTGCAAGGCCCTCTGGGGAGATATGAACCTGTACTACTGATTACAGCTTGACTAAGAGAGAGAGAGAGAGAGAGAGAGAGAGAGAGAGGAGGAGACAGAGAGAGAAAGAGAGAAAGAGAGAGAGAGAGAGAGAGAGAGAGAGAGAAAAGAAGGGAGGGAGAGGTGGGTAGAGCACTATGAAAGAATGGTGAGAAGGTAGAAGAGATGAAGGAGAGAAAGGATGCAGGATGGAGCAGAGGTGGAGGAGAGGAGGACTGAGAGAGATACAGATGGGGAGGAGGTGTATGGGTAAGAAGGAGGTGGGTTAGGCAGGCAGCAGGGGTACAGAAGAGCAGAAGGGGAGGAGAGAGAGGGAAGAGGAGCAGAGGGAGGACAGGGGAGGAGAGAGAGGACATGGGAGGTACAGGAGAGGAGGCGCGGACATGACAGAGGCGCTCGGGAAACGGGCCGCCGTGGCAGAGGCCAAATAAACACGCTTGGCGGCCGCAGTGAGCAGCGACAACCTGACCGCAGTTTACACTCTGAATTTAGTACCGCTTCTCTACGGTCAGCAGTTTCCTCTTTTGGCAATAAATTCATATCACCAATCACTAATGGCCTGATCAATAAAAACTTAATAGACTTTGTGGAAGGAAATCAATGCTCCATCTGTACTGCCGGTGGAACTGCCTGCGTGGACAGCAGTGATGCATTCTGGGAAATGATGGACAAATATAAACCTGAAAATAGTCCTGTTACGGTGCCAGAGACCGTACGAGGCAATAAAAATGCCCTAATGCGCATCATTACCATACTCAGAAAAATACTCCAGTGCTATTTTAGCAGGTGTGCTACAGGTAAAGCAAAACGTGCTTACAGCAGCGATTCTCCTGCATGTTCTCCAGGGTAGTGGCAGAATGTGTTGATATTTAAATAAATTTTTTAAATACACTTAAGCACTTGAAGGGAGCGTTCTAACAAACTTAAGATTCAACTTCCCATCTGCTGCCATATTAAGCGTGAGTTATGAATGAGGGGGATGGGGTACCTTTCTTTAGGTCGATCTTCAGCCTCTTGCCCCCCTTCCTGTTGGCGAATCCAACGAGGGGCGAGAGGGTGGGGCTGTCGTTGGCCCCCCTGGGTGTTGCTGGGAGACCGGTGGGCAGTGGCGGGGTGGCGGAGGCCCTGCCCTCTGGGTTGTGGGGAGCCTGAGGCTCGCCTGCTCGGACGGCGGGTTCGGCGGCTCTGGGTGGCGGTTCTGTGGGCGTGGGCTTCACCTCGGGCTTGACTCTCAGGGGGACCGGCGCTTTGACCCTGGGGCCCAGGTCTGGACCTTCGGGGCTGAAGAGCTGCCCAATCAGACCCCGCTCGTAGCGGTCCTTGTTGTGGCCGGGCAGAACCTCCAGGCGCACGACGGGGGAGCGCATGGCCTGCCGGAACACTTCCTGTGACCTGCAGGGGGGGCGGGGGGAGAGAGGATGTGACATCACACACTGCAGGATATGACCTCACTCAAGGCCTCAGGACCAGAGAATGGGCCCACCCGCTATTGGATGCACTTAAAATGGAGGCGGGTCTTTTTCATTTTCACGACTTCTTATCAAGCTTACTCTCCAAATGAGCGTGAGCAGAGAAATTGAAAAAGAACAAGCATAATTACTAAGCTATCTGAAATAAAACCTCCTTTTTATAATCAGAAATATTCACATAATAATGCTAGTGGAAGCCCAGGCTTGGAGTAAAGAGCGATGGACTTTAGAGCGACGCCTGGCCACAGGCCGACAGCGCCGCCCCGTCAAGAGGTTCCATCTCAGAGCTTCCACCTCTCTCTCCGCTAACGCACACTCTGCGACCGCGGTGCGTCCGGGCGTCTCCGAGCGCACGCTGTTACAGCAATCAGCGCGAGCGGGCTTTCACACGCCGTTTTCAGGGCGAACATTAGGCCCTCCTCCTCCTCCTCTCTCCGGCAACATTTAATGGCAGCACAGGGAGGAGGGAACACACTCTTCCAAAAAGCCCTGCTCTAATGGCTGCAGATCCACTCCTTTTCATGTCCGTCCAATATTGTGATAACCGTAAATGGAACTGCGTTCCTCGAGGATGAGCGGAGAGGGAAGCACGGCATGATGGGTAGGGGAGAGACGCAGCACTCCGATAGGGCGCTTTAAGAAAGGACCTTCGCGGCGGCGGGAGGGGCCTGATTTGAGAGGGTCGGTGCTTACTGCGCAAAGGAGTTGTCCATTAATTCTGCGTCGTTGATTTTGACGATGCACTCGTCCTCCTGGAAGATGCCGTCCCTCCTGGAGCGGCTGTTCTCCTCCACACCGCGAATGTGCAACCCCAGGGACCTGGCACACGAAACAAACACCCGACACACACGCACACACACACACACACACGCATGCATGCATGCAGGCGCACACACAAGCCACACACATGCACACAGGTAGGCAGGCACGCACATGCACACACACACAGACAGACAGACAGACAAATATACAAGAAGACAAACACAAAAACAAACACACACATTAACCATTGCACATGTAAGACATAGTGGAAGTGGTGTAGTATCCTGACTGGCCCAGGAGGCTGACAGTGGTACGCTTTGAGTATGCTTCCAGTAAGCTCGACTATGAAAGGCAAGAGCCCGGGGACAGACGGGTGGACTGCCCATCCACATACGTGTCTGTGCCCTGTTTCCAACACTCTGTAACCACCCTAAGACGACCATGCTGTCTTTACTTCCCATCAGCCTCTCTAATGCCCAGTGTAAGGAACCAATCACAAACCTGCTGAAATCATTTCACACCAGCTACCCACACATAGAAAATATTTCACAATAATAACAGCAAACAAACATTAGAAGAGCACTAAGGACAGAAGGATGAAAGTGGCAGCACGGCCCAGATCATTTTCTAGCGGACCACAAACTAAAAGCAGCTCACAGAATTCCTATCACTCCGCCTCAGGGAACGCCGATGTGCAACAGATGTTTCTGGTGACAAAATGGTTCTGAAACAATGTCCCGTAGCGACGCGTGACATTGTGTTTCGTAAAACAATGCAAGCAGGCTGTAAACAAGTAATAAACTACCAATTTTACAACATGAAATTTAACTGAAACCTTGTTTTTAAAATGTGCCTTTTATGTACTCCGAATTGTAATTCAGGTTTCATTAGTGATAAATAAAGCACATCACTACAACATACAGATGCATACACATGTTAATACACTGTGGCCCAGCAACCACAATGACCAAAATGTGAATCTTAGTAGCACTTTAACATCTGCTTCCTGGCTGTGTTTAAGCCATCTTAAAACATCGTACATAATAAATGATAACGTCTTCACCAAACGCTCTCCGACAGCATAGAGCAGAGGTTCTCAGCCCAGTTCCTGTCAGGCAGCAGTGTCTGCTGCTGGCGTTCTTTTTCACCTCAAAATCAGTCACAAAAAATCCTAAGAAACAACAAAACCCATCAGACACTGCAGCCTGCCAGGACCAGGGCAGAGAAGCACTGGTATATAAGGACCCTGACAATGATACCGGGGCCGTCTTGTTCCGTGCCTGTGTGCGGCAGCAGATTCACTGATCTTTACTATAATCGTCACAGTATATGTTCACAAGTGCACGTTCCTCCAGGAACACGAAATGGAACAAGCCATCCAGATCATCGCAAAGATCCATGGATCTGTACAGCACCTGTGCAGATAGAATGCCTGCCAGGTTACAAACAGCACATTTAGCACAGAAAGCTTCTCACAGGTGGGTTTAACTCACAGTAGCTCGCACAGGAAGTGCCAGACCCAGCTCTGTTAAAGCAGGATCATAAACCTGCCAGGGAGTGATGGAGACCCTGAAACGTGACAGAGCCGCAGTGTCCACAGAACAGCCGCGTTCCCTGTTCTCCTCACCCAATTAGATGCAGGAACAAAAGAGTTTGAGTTTTTGAGGCACCGTGCAGGACAGGCACTATTAAAGACCAGTGATGTTACAATCAAAAGAGCGCAGATAACTTTACTAAAACCCCTGCTACCAGGGTGCCGTAACGACGTCACTTCTTTAGGTCGTTTCCAAAACAAAACTTCTCCAGTGGAAACTGGAGAACAGTACGGCACAGAGATAAGTCTTCAGAGAGGTGCACCCTGGGAGCTCCAGATTGGAGGCTTATCAATAGGTGCCACATGTTCTCATGTTCCCCCAGATCTCTGCACATGTGGTCACCTGACAGCTCCTGATTCCATATGGAGCTCGCAAAGTATCCACCGTGCTCAGGGTATCCACCGTGCTCAGTGCTATTAGCAACAGAATTGGCAGCCATTTTGATTGTCACATTCTCTATTCAGCACCTCAAACAGAACAGTCCCCTCACTGTGGTCAACTGTGCGCGGCGATGATATATCTCTGCTTAATATCACAGGAGCACGAGGCCATGCTTTTGATCTGCGCGGTCTGACTGGCTGTCTGATCTCCGTGTGCCGGGTCTGATTTGTAAGGGAAACGGGTTGCAGGAACAGGCCATGTTTTCGTCTCTGTGCGCTGACAGCTTTACAAAGAGCAGGCTGTTGATCTAATCGCCTCCACTTTAGCAAACCGCGGCTTTATGGGCCCAGATGCAAGAGCTGCACTAAACAGGGGCTTTGACATGATGCCTGCAGTCAATATTATCAGTAGATGTTATTGACAGGAGCGTGGCTGTGTGTGTGTGTGTGTGTGTGTGTGTGTGTGAGGGGGGGAGAGCAGTGTGTCTAAAGTGCGTCTCGATCCACCGGCTGGAGAGCTAGGCCCCCTTACGGGTGGGACAGACTGGGAGGCGAGTCTGCTGGTTTTCACTGCGTTTCTGCTCTTTGGCGCTGAATTTAGGCCAGTGATTACAGTCCACACACCTTGTTTCCAAGGACTACACTGGCTGTTTGAAATTAAGCTAAAAAACATGGATACACTGAGTGGGTTTGGGATCCCTGGTACGGAGGGATCGGGTTTCGGGTAGGTAGCGGACCGTCCGAGAGACGGCACCCCGTCGAGCCTCTGACCCGTTTATGACACGTGTGAAGAGGATCGTCTCCGTGGAAACGAAGCACTCCGTCCTGGACATGCCAATGTAGCGAGCCTCCTCTGCTTCAGTGATTGAGCAGGAACCGCAGGAGAGCGGTTTCACCTCCCGCCTGGCCCAGGGAGAGCATCCCCTCCCCCCAAGGGACCTCCCCCGCCTCCACGGAGCGCGCCCGTCCCCTTTGCTCCTTGTACTTAACTTTTAACCCGACTCATCTTCCCCCGGCAAAACATCTTAATGAGTTTCCCTGCGACCCCACCCCCACACACCCTTCCGGAAGCCTTCAAAGGGCAGTGCCTTTCACTGGGGCAGCATCCTCACACACACACACACACACACACATCCTCAAAGAGTGGGCCATTACACACACACAAATCCTCAAAAAGTGGGCCATTACACACAAACACACACACACATCCTCAAAGAGTGGGCCATTATACACACATAAACACACACACACATCCTCAAAAAGTGGCCCATTACACACACACACATCCTCAAAGAGTGGGCCATTATATACACACACCCTCCAAGACCGGGCCATTACACACACACACACACACACACACACACACACATCCTCAAAGAGCAGGCCATTACAGACACAGACAGACAGACACACACACACGCGCGCGCACACACACTCAAAGAGCGGGCCATTATAGCGAAGTCGTTAATGCTTGGTGGCAATTCTGAAAACAGACCTCTTAACCTCCGACCCCACGATGTCACGGTCCAGCGCCGTCCTGTGAGATCCCGCCCTCTCATACTGTAGTAACACAGCTTTCACTAAACTATTAAAAACGCCATAAAAACACCTTTATATTGTGCAGATGTTTCCTACACAGTTGAACAGATCAGCAGAGCTGGAATGTTTATGGACAGGCAGCATATGGCAGGATCAGATCAGGTGTGTGTGTGCGTGTGTGTGTGTGTGTGTGTGTGTGTGTGTGTGTGTGAGAGAGAGAGTGAGAGTGTGTGTGTGTGTGTGTGTGTGTGAGAGAGAGAGTGAGAGTGAGAGTGTGTGTGTGTGTGTGTGTGTGTGTGTGTGTGTGAGAGAGAGAGAGAGAGAGTGAGAGTGTGCACGTGTGCGGTCCTGCTGGGTAGCCTTGCTGAAGGCTGATGGTTTGATTTGCAGTGTAATGATGACCTCAGAGTTGCTATGGTACAGAGGAAGAGGAGCAGAAGTGAGGAAGAGGCAAGGGCGTTTCTCTTACCGTCCGCTCAGGGACGAGCAGTATGGCACCACGTGAATTCCCAGAGGCCCATGCTCTCCGCTGATCTCCACCGTCTTGGTCAGCTTGCTGCAGAGGCAAATGGGAGACGAGCTGTGAGATGGTACCTCGCTGCCGACATCATACGTGCGGCTCGCAGAAACGCCTTCACAAAGGGGTGGGGCACGCCACCGAAACTCACACCGTCATGGCGCCCCTACCACTGCAGAACCGCCGCTTGGAGAGGCCCACGGTAACATGCCCGTGGCTCAGCCACAGCTTCGGCTCATGATCCTGCTATCATGCTACATGATCATGCTACACTGCATGCTAAATCACTTCCGTGAGATCCGCATTGGCAAGTGACAAGGTGACATGTTCTATCTGCGCATTTGGTTCCTTATTTATTTTTTTGAGTTCCAATTTCTCAGCTTTCTGCTGTTGCCGCGGGCTACGGTATGACGCACGGGACACTGTGAGGTGGAAAACGGAGAGAGCTGGGAAAGGAGAAGAGAAAGAGAAAGAGTTTCAGAAGCACAGATAGAGGGATGAAGCTCTCTCTCTCTCCCTCTCTCACACAGTGTTAACTGAGCTCTGCTCTCTTTTTCCTTCCCTCCCTTGCTGACTCCTTCTCTCCCTCATTTCCATCCATCCTCCATCCCTCCTTTCCTCCACCATCCATGCATCTCTCCCTCCTTTCCTCCACCCTTCATCCCTCTCTCCCTCCCTCCCTCACAGGCTACCAATGTCTCTCGCTCCCTGACCCTCTCACACACCAGAACAGTGTCACGTCTTAAGGGTGACAGAGTAGGAACAAAGAGCCCATCAACTGCCGTTTACATGGATAAACTGCCTCGCCTAATCCCGTCTGGTCAATCGTAAACTTTCTAAACATGTAACACGCGACAGAGGCGACGCACAATGAGCGGCTATGCTTCGTTACGAGCTTTGGGCCTTGAGAGAAATCCACACAGATTACACTGTGTAACGGCTCTGTTCAGATACAGGTCTAAAGGCCTTTGCCATGAGCCGCGGGGGAGTAAGTCCGCTCAGCGACGGCACCCCGCTTTCCCCTCTTCCTGTCGCTTTAGTACGGACTTCCAGCGAGTAACTGACTTCGCGCCCGGAGCTAATGAGTTTATCTGGCTGGCCGCACGCGAGCGCACCTCTCGTTAATTCAGGGTTGACCTTCCTCACGCTCCCTCGCTTTTCCCCCTCATCATCACGCTGCTCTGACCGCCCGCCAGGCTCGGCGGGGCTCGGCCCGGCCCGGTGGGGCCCGGTGCGCGGAGGCACCAGCGCAACCGAAATGCCGCTGTCCTACGAACGACTGATAAAGGGGCTTTGCTAAGAGGAGTGGTGTGGTGGAGGCTGAGATAACAGTCAGAAAGAACCGCTGGAGAGAGGGGAATATGGAAGGGAGGGCAGGGGTGGACCGAACCAGCTCAGGTAAACAAGTGAGCGGGGGTTGGGGGGGGGTTTCTGAAGCGCAGCTTCATCAGCAAACCAGAAGTTTCAAATGAATCAAGGCCGGGCAAAACAAGGGATATCAAAGAGGCCTGCTCCTCACACGGAAGGGAGGCTTAATGAAGAGGGCTTAATGAATACCACACGCATTAATATGAACGGGGTGGAGAGGGGGGGGTAAAGTAAACGCGGCTCCCTGCCCCCACCGTCTCTCTCCAGCTTCTCCTCACTGTGCACTTCACAGGACTGCATTAATGCGCTTCTGAGGGTGGATCTGCCACACGCACTTACAGACCGGGGACGAGGAATGAAAGAGTGAGAGAGTGGGTGAAGGTAAAAAAAGGAGGGGGGGTTGTTGACAGAATCAGAAGTACAGGTACCCCTCCATCTCCCTTGTTATTCTCAACAAACCAGAAAAAAGGATAAAGGGAGAGAGCGAAAGATAGGGAAGGAGAAGAAGAAAGCAAGGATATCACCTTAACCAGAGCTCTCTGCCTTTCCAGCCTAATCTTCAAAGAGCCCAGAGCTTTACAGGAAATACTAATCATCAATAACAACAGAGCACGGAGGTGCAGATTAGGGTCTGCGCTTAAACGGCGGGCGGACGGCCTGCCTGCAGAGGTAGCGTATGAAAGGCCTAGCGAGAGCTTCCTGCTCCATTGTGCAGGGGGAAGCGTCTCGATGCGGATGCGATTTGTGTGCGATTATTACCGCGTGATTAGCATTAGCGCTTGGTAGCGAATCAAAGTGAGATTTCAGGCGCTAGCACTGAGGTGGCTAATGGAAGAACGCCTGTGTAGAGGCTACTGGATGAGCGTAGACTCCACTCAAAGGAGCCCCGTGGGGGCTCAAATTAGCTTTGAATCTGCCCTCCTTCCGTCAGACATGCTGCTCCTCTCGTTCCCGCTGCCCACGTATCCCCGCTGCTCCGGCCCGGAATCCCTCGCGCTGCAGGAAAAGGCCCCGCGGTGTCATTAGCGGGTGCCGGGACTTCAGACTGTCACCGTGTCCTCATTAGTGCAAGCGGGGTCAACGCGCGGCGGTCCCCAATTTACATCCGCGCTACAAACTACGGCGTAAACAAGCTCGCTGGCGGGCGGCTGGCTCCGCTCGTTAGCTCGGGGGGGATGGCAGCGTTTAGTTTCCAGGCGACTCCGTGTGCCACAAGAAAGCGAGGGCCACGCGCGCGACACTAGAGGCCGAAGGGCCAAGAGCGGAGCGCTCCGTAAACGGCTTTACGTCCGCCGGCAGACACAGATCAAACGCCGTACCTCGTTACTGATGCTATGGCGATGTGGCGCCTCGCCCACACACCACAGCTTTCGCCTTAACCCACCCTGGGAACGGCGAGAACCTCGGCCACGTCGTCCGATCGCATTGCGACTGGAGGTGCGTCAAGTTGTGATGCCTCATCACCTTTAGTCATCAGCACTTTGGAGCTCACCAGCTCCCAACCAATCAGAAACGGGTGAAATGCCCTACACACTTGTGCAATAACATGTGCACAAGACCCAAAGATCCAAAGTCAGTGTAAAACGCTGTGAAAACGCTCATAATTTAAATTAACCCTTTGTTTTGGAATGATTTTTATTTTTTCCCCCCCAAAATTCTAAGTCAGTGTTCTAGAACTCAATTACTTTCAATAGAGGCCTGTCACATAGAACCAGCACTGGAGTTACCAAAGGTTACTGGGACACACCGCCATGTTGGAAGACCAACTCTAACAGAGCTACGATGACTGCTGTCCAACAATGCCGAACTTGTGCGCTGCCTATTGATGTGCGAATAAAGCAGGAAATGGGGAAAGCAGTGATTGTTACATCAGCATCAGAATGTTTAGTTAAGAACATTCTAATCACATGCTTGTGATCTTACACCTTAAAGCGGTAAATGTGGGATTCTCTTCACATTCCTTGTGATCTGCAGCGAACGCCTCCATTTCACACCCAGGTGGAGAAGCGGTGGTTTGGGAGCTAACTCAAGCTGTGCCATGATCAGCAGAGTGTGCGTTCTCTGACAGATGAAGTGACGGGTGGTGGCAGGGATGTGGGGGTATAGAGTGATAATATCCCCACACGGCAGTGGCAGAGATGTTGGGGTACGGGCTGATAACACCCCATGCCGCCCGCGCAGGCTCTCGCTGACCCCTCTGGGACTCGCCCGCTGAGATAAGGGCTTCCAGGGTTCTCCGATGCATCGGGCGTAGCCCCCGCCCCCACCTGGCCCCGGGGTCACGGCAGGGGTGGGGGGGCAGAGGGGATGACAGACGGAGAGCACACAGACAAGGCGGGGCCTGTCCCGCGGGTAAACATCATGCTCTGGCACATCCACCATGCTGCTGCTCCCTGCCACGCCCTAGGGGCTCTCACAACACGCACAAACAAAAGCACGCGCACACACACACACACACACACACACACACACACACACACACACAAAACACACACATAATTCAGATTTTTCAAGCAATTGTAAAATTGTCAATATTTTAATGGCCAATTAAAAATTATAGTTTATTATCAGTGTTGTTTATATTTTAAATGGCCTTTTCCCCCTAATTTTAATCAAGGGTGCCAATAATTCTGCACCTGACTGTACATGCACACGCCTCCTGCATGGCTGCTGCTCCTCTGTCACCCAGTGTCATAAAATCCGACTGGGAATGTGTCTGGGAATATGTCTGGGAATATGACTGGGAATCTGACGTTATCTCCGGCTCCTCAGAGAGCGGGATCCCGGCACGCCAGCTCTGTCTGTCTGTCTGTCTGTCTGTCTCCTATATGATGGTCAGCACGGCGCGTCTGCGTTCGGATTTCTTAGCGCCGCCAGGAACGCCAACTTCAATTTCCCCGTCATGCCGACGCGCAGCTCGTCCGCAGGGAAAGCCTGAAAGCCTCATCACCTTCTTCCGACGAGCTACTTCAGTATTTATAGGTGCGGTCAATCTCATTTCACACTTTTACTTATTTATTTCATTTCTTTCGCAATTTCAAGGATCGTTTGCTCGCCGCCGCAGCCCTTCTATCATCTGTTGGTTTTTTACAGTTTGAGTTTTCGAGCGACGGTATCTCTCTGCACCCAGTGCCATGGTTACAGCAGGTTGCTAGGGAGCAGGACTGGGGTATAGGTGCCCTGTGAAACTGACAGGGGTCAGACTATCAGACTCTCTCCTGACAGAGGGGAGATTACACAGCCCACCAAACTAACTAACACTCGCTCTCCATCTCCCTCTCCCCCTTTCTTTCACACACACACACTCTCTACAGTACATCTTTCACCACCACATCTTCCTCCCAGAGGTGGAATGCATTTCTCCTCTCGAACTCCACGAATGCATTCATGAATTTATTTTATATTCAAGAACCTTGTCTTAAGTGACCCCATCACCTTGAAATGAATAGAAACACGGTGCAGAGAGAATATTTACGGAAACACCGCCTCAGCATCACCCGAGGAGGACTGTGAGTTTGCACTGAGGCCCTGGCTTTGGGTGTTCCCCTCCTCGCCGATGGTGATTGGACGCTGCTGTCCCAGGGCAGAGGGGCCAGTGATTGGACACTGCCGTCCCAAGGGGGACAGTGATTGGACGCTGCCGGACAGGGGGGGTTGTACTGCGGCCTGTTCGCACCGTTAGGGCAGTGTCTCGCGTACGGAATCAGTGTCTGACAGCAGAGCAGCCACCTCTAATCCCACATCAGCTCATTATCCACAGCTCAGCTCAGCCCAAACTCTTCACATGTTTGTTTGTGTGTTGTGACCTCGTTTCTGCCAGCTTTTGTAGATGCCTAATGATTTATCATTTGATATGCAAGTTCAGCGCAAGCCTTGATCTCTCTCATAAAGATGGGGAAAATTTTAATACGTGTTAATGGTAGAGGGAAGGGAAAAACAACAGTAGGACACACACACGCACTCGCACTCGCACTCGCACACACGCACACACACACACGCACAAACACACACACACACACACACAACAGTCTTCTCTTACCTGACGGTGACTTGGCTCATTTTGGCGGCAGGCACATGGGCTCGCTGTCTCTCCTCTGCTTCTCCCTGATCTGCGAGCGAGTGGTTCGGTCCCTGTGAGGAGACACAAGTCGCTCTTTGTTTCACACTTTTACTTTCGGCTGGTTTCAGTGCCTGTTGCTCTTCCTCTTCAGTGGCCGCTGCTGCGGGTGGCAGAGCCGGATTATGACTGAGCCTCTTCAGACGCCCATCCCAGACAATTAGAGTCCCCACAGACAAACACACCCCAAAAAAACCACTGCATTTCACCCGTTTACCCTCTTTTTCTCTCCTTTCGCTGTCTGTCTCCCTCTCTCAGCACTGATCTGCAGCACAAACCATCAGCCTCGGGTGAAACTGACAGTAAATAAAATAAGATGTGAAATTAAAACAAAAACAGGCAAGTGACAGGACAGCCCTGCTGTGGTGCGTTTCTACCCTGTCAGTTCCGATATGTCTTACCCGGCTAGAGAAGAATGCAGGCATCCCCGGCCTGCGGCCTGCAACCACCCCCCAAACGCCCCCCAAGCACCCCCAGCCCTCACACACCCCGCCCTGGCCCCTTTACCCACTACCAAAACCCCCTCTCTCATCCATCCCCCGCCACAAACTTGTATAATACTCCATCTACAAAAAACTGACCCACTTTTCAGAACACAAGCTAATTAGCCACAATGGATCATGTGATGCTGCAGGCAGTCGGCAGACTCAACGCCCCTGTTATTGTTCCTGGGCATCTCTGCCATCCAGTGATGCCAACTTAACACGTCTCCACATAGGAGAGGGAGAAGGAGAAGAGGGAAAGAAAGAGAAAGAGTGAAGAGGAGAGAAAGAGAGAAGAAAAGGTAATAAACTTTAATAGCAAGCATGGAAAATTGATTTGTTTGCTCAGTACGTCCGACGTTCCATAAGAAATTCACGCATTTCACACAATTATTTAAGACACAGATATGAAACAGAAACTGTAGCGTTGTTTGTTTTTAATAACGCTATCCTTGGAGCCCTGTTTCTCCGACAGTACATTAAAATGTGCGTGTGTGCACACAGCTACATATGTGTATGGTTGTGTGTGCGTCTCCATCTCCGTGTATGTGTGCTTATGAGTGTGTGTATATGTGTGTGTGTGTGTGTGTGCGTGTGTATATATGTGTGAGTGTGCATATATGTGTGTGTGTACATACTGTATGTGTGTGTGTGTTTGTGTGTGTACATATATGTGTGTGTGTTTGTGTACATATGTGTGTGTGTGTGTGTTTACATATGTGTGTGTGTGTTTGTGTCTGTGTACATATGTATGTGTGTGTTTGTGTACATATGTGTGTGTGTGTGTGTCCACAGGGAGAGATGCAGTAATCACTGGTGGCTCAGCTGTCAGGACTCCCTTGAGTGTGTGACTGATGGTGAGTGATGTGTGCTGGGGGTAATGCATCAGTGTGTGTCCCTGTGTGTGTGTGTGTGTGTGTGTGTGTGTGTGTGTGTGTGTGTGTGTGTGACTGATGGTGAGTGATGTGTGCTGGGGGTAATGCATCAGTGTGTGTCCCTGTGTGTGTGTGTGTGTGTGTGTGTGTGTGTGTGTGTGTGTGTGTGTGTGTGTGTGTGTGACTGATGGTGAGTGATGTGTGCTGGGGGTAATGCATCAGTGTGTGTCACTGTGTGTGTGTGTGTGTGACTGATGGTGAGTGATGTGTGCTGGGGGTAATGCATCAGTGTGTGTCCCTGTGTGTGTGTGTGTGTGTGTGTGTGTGTGTGTGTGTGTGTGTGTGTATGTGTGTGTGACTGATGATGAGTGATGTGTACTGGGGGTAATGCATCAGTGTGTGTCCCCGTGTGTGACAGCATGTGTGTGAGGGGTTAGCCCTAATGTACTTTCTTATGACCTCCGACCCCATCACTACTATACCCCCATCTGTCAGGCCCAGACCCTGAATCCGCTTGGTTACATCTGTCCTGCTTCCCTCCGCTGAGGCAGTCTGGGCGGTGATGGAGAACGGTAATTCCCATCATGCTTTGCCACAGTACAGTGAGGTACAGTAACACTTAAAATGAGGCAATTCAAACGTGCTCATATCCTCTTAAGAAAGACGACGCAAGCGTAGCGGGACTTTAAACGACCGTTTACCATTTTACAGCCAAAGAGCGTCGCCGTCATCTCCTCCGCGAGACAAATTGATCTTGAGTAAACTCGCCGTGTGCGTATGGTACACGCGGAACGGGGAGGGGGGGGGATAAGACGTTTAAGCCGCCAGCAGAAATAACTTCAGTGGTAACAGAGTTGGAGGAGAGTAATTAAACAGACTCGGGAGAGCAGAAGGAAGATTGGATTCACCTGAGCACATTCAGCACATTACTCTCTTCCACACTTTTGCGGAAGAGACACAACTATTTCTGCGTTTTACCGCCGTTTTTTCCCACCATGATAAATACTCGCTGTTAAACATGATTACTGTCCTCAAACGGGACGCTTTCATTACGGCTGCCAACAGATTCAGCCTAATATTTAAAAGTAATCGAGTGGATGCCTCCGTCGCTAACGCTTTGATACAGTACGTTTCTCTCATGTGCTCGCACACTCTTCCAGTAAGCTGCTTTCTCCGTAACACACCGATCCCCCACGTCCCATCTCTGTCCTGCTTTCTCCGTAACACACCGATCCCCCACGTCCCATCTCTGTCCTGCTTTCTCCGTAACACACCGATCCCCCACGTCCCATCTCTGTCCTGCTTACTACATAACACACCGATCCCCCACGTCCCATCTCTGTCCTGCTTACTACATAACACACCTCTCTCCCACGTCCCATCTCTGTCCTGCTTACTACATAACACACCTCTCTCTCACGTCCCATCTCTGTCCTGCTTACTACATAACACACCTCTCTCCCACGTCCCATCTCTGTCCTGCTTACTACATAACACACCTCTCTCCCACGTCCCATCTCTGTCCTGCTTACTACATAACACACCTCTCTCCCACGTCCCATCTCTGTCCTGCTTACTACATAACACACCTCTCTCTCACGTCCCATCTCTGTCCTGCTGACTACATAACACACCTCTCTCTCACGTCCCATCTCTGTCCTGCTTACTACATAACACACCTCTCTCCCACGTCCCATCTCTGTCCTGCTTACTACATAACACACCTCTCTCCCACGTCCCATCTCTGTCCTGCTTACTACATAACACACCTCTCTCCCACGTCCCATCTCTGTCCTGCTTACTACATAACACACCTCTCTCCCACGTCCCATCTCTGTCCTGCTTACTACATAACACACCTCTCTCCCACGTCCCATCTCTGTCCTGCTTACTACATAACACACCTCTCTCTCACGTCCCATCTCTGTCCTGCTTACTACATAACACACCTCTCTCTCACGTCCCATCTCTGTCCTGCTTACTACATAACACACCTCTCTCCCACGTCCCATCTCTGTCCTGCTTACTACATAACACACCTCTCTCCCACGTCCCATCTCTGTCCTGCTTTCTCCATAACACACCTCTCTCCCACGTCCCATCTCTGTCCTGCTTTCTCCGTAACACACCTCTCTCTCACGTCCCATCTCTGTCCTGCTTACTACATAACACACCTCTCTCTCCGTAACACACCGCTCTCTCACGTCCCATCTCTGTCCTGCTTACTACATAACACACCGCTCTCTCACGTCCCATCTCTGTCCTGCTTACTACATAACACACCTCTCTCCCACGTCCCATCTCTGTCCTGCTGACTACATAACACACCTCTCTCCCACGTCCCATCTCTGTCCTGCTTACTACATAACACACCTCTCTCCCACGTCCCATCTCTGTCCTGCTTACTACATAACACACCTCTCTCCCACGTCCCATCTCTGTCCTGCTTACTACATAACACACCTCTCTCCCACGTCCCATCTCTGTCCTGCTTACTACATAACACACCTCTCTCCCACGTCCCATCTCTGTCCTGCTGACTACATAACACACCTCTCTCCCACGTCCCATCTCTGTCCTGCTGACTACATAACACACCTCTCTCCCACGTCCCATCTCTGTCCTGCTGACTACATAACACACCTCTCTCCCACGTCCCATCTCTGTCCTGCTTTCTCCATAACACACCTCTCTCCCACGTCCCATCTCTGTCCTGCTGACTACATAACACACCTCTCTCCCACGTCCCATCTCTGTCCTGCTTACTACATAACACACCTCTCTCCCACGTCCCATCTCTGTCCTGCTTACTACATAACACACCTCTCTCCCACGTCCCATCTCTGTCCTGCTTACTACATAACACACCTCTCTCCCACGTCCCATCTCTGTCCTGCTTACTACATAACACACCTCTCTCTCACGTCCCATCTCTGTCCTGCTTACTACATAACACACCTCTCTCCCACGTCCCATCTCTGTCCTGCTTACTACATAACACACCTCTCTCCCACGTCCCATCTCTGTCCTGCTTACTACATAACACACCTCTCTCCCACGTCCCATCTCTGTCCTGCTTACTACATAACACACCTCTCTCCCACGTCCCATCTCTGTCCTGCTTACTACATAACACACCTCTCTCCCACGTCCCATCTCTGTCCTGCTTACTACATAACACACCTCTCTCCCACGTCCCATCTCTGTCCTGCTTACTACATAACACACCTCTCTCCCACGTCCCATCTCTGTCCTGCTGACTACATAACACACCTCTCTCCCACGTCCCATCTCTGTCCTGCTTACTACATAACACACCTCTCTCCCACGTCCCATCTCTGTCCTGCTTACTACATAACACACCTCTCTCCCACGTCCCATCTCTGTCCTGCTTACTACATAACACACCTCTCTCCCACGTCCCATCTCTGTCCTGCTGACTACATAACACACCTCTCTCCCACGTCCCATCTCTGTCCTGCTTACTACATAACACACCTCTCTCCCACGTCCCATCTCTGTCCTGCTTACTACATAACACACCTCTCTCCCACGTCCCATCTCTGTCCTGCTGACTACATAACACACCTCTCTCCCACGTCCCATCTCTGTCCTGCTTACTACATAACACACCTCTCTCCCACGTCCCATCTCTGTCCTGCTTACTACATAACACACCTCTCTCCCACGTCCCATCTCTGTCCTGCTTACTACATAACACACCTCTCTCCCACGTCCCATCTCTGTCCTGCTTACTACATAACACACCTCTCTCCCACGTCCCATCTCTGTCCTGCTTACTACATAACACACCTCTCTCCCACGTCCCATCTCTGTCCTGCTTACTACATAACACACCTCTCTCCCACGTCCCATCTCTGTCCTGCTTACTACATAACACACCTCTCTCCCACGTCCCATCTCTGTCCTGCTTACTACATAACCCACCTCTCTCCCACTTCTTATCTCTGTCCTGCTTTCTCCATAACACACCGCTCTCCCACATACTATCTCTGTCCTGCTTACTACATAACACACCTCTCTCTCACGTCCCATCTCTGTCCTGCTTACTACATAACACACCTCTCTCTCACGTCCCATCTCTGTCCTGCTTTCTCCATAACACACCTCTCTCCCACGTCCTATCTATGTCCTGCTTTCTCCGTAACACACCTCTCTCCCACGTGCTATCTATGTCCTGCTTTCTCCATAACACACCGCTCTCCCACGTCCTATCTCTGTCCTGCTAAGCAGGCAGGGATGCTAGTTTAACCTGCTAATCTAATCACACAACAATCCAACAAGGTACACAGTATTATGCTAAGCAATGATAAGAGCCTATGCTTCATCCTATTTTTATAGCTGTATGATATTCTGCGTGTGTACAGATCGATATAGATATACTGTTGCCAAGGAGAAATATGCATGGGTGTTCCGTTTCGTGAAGCAAAATTATGTATCGTGCTATTTATTACACATAATTACACTGGAGCATCCATCACTGGCTGTGTTTGTGTTGAGGAAATTGAAAGTCGCCCTTGAAATAGTGAAACTTTTCGTCAGGGAGCTGCAGCTTGTTACGACTAATTGTGGAAAAGTTCTGTGTAACACTAACATTGGAGTTTGACGATGGCGAAAACAATGTCTCAAACCTTTTTAAAGATCGTTACCTTTGAAATAGTAGAAACTTAACTGCAAAGAATATAACTAAAACTTCTAGGCTTTGCCTAATTGACGAAAACCTTTGTGCAAAACTGGACTGGAGTTCGACGATGGAAAAAACAATATCTGTAATCTTTTCAAAGGCAAGCGGCAAAATCCATTGGGTGCACTCAACACAGCGGAACGCCTTCCCACAATGCAGCATCACTCCATGGCACCAGACTGGATTAGAACTCAACTTTAATTTTAGTATCCAGTACGGACATACTTCCTTTGTCTCCACAGTGAGTACATGCTCCTTCTGTGCAGGGAAAGCCAATACCCTTGAGGTCTAAAAGGTCGCATGGATTAAATTGAAATATATAAATCTTTTAAAAATAAAAATATAACTAAACATTATTAAGTTAACAAAAAGCAAAGGCGGTTTGGTAGTGTGCAAACATCATGATACATAGTGTTCTCATGAGGTTATTCCTGAATAAAATATGGAATACTGAATTAACAGAACAATTCTGAATCAGCATTTCTGAACCAATATTTATTTTGCAAGTATAAAATAATTTATAATTTAAATTTTAAAAACCAGCAACGTACCAATAACATACCTACATAATGTATACATAATATTGGTATACATGTATACCAATAACATACATAATGTTTACACGTACAGGGCGATTGAATGGTGTGGGGTGATTTTTATTCTGAAAAACAACTTTTTTTTATTAGTTTGTTTTGCTTCTTTTATATCCATATTCTCAGATAAAATCGAAAGAAGTATTCATTTTGATTCCTAAAGTTGTTTTATTAAAAGATTTTGTTGACTCTTTTGTTTCAAGTTAATTCTTTTGTTCGCTGTGGTGTAAAATATGCGCGTTTTCGCCCCTCTTGCGATCGTCTTTATATTCACCCCCGTTACATTTTTAGTATCAACCGAAAGCTGCAACCCTCCTGTGTCAAAATATGGGGCCAATATTGTGGTTTAAAAAGCTTGTTTTTCTTTTATGTGGCTTTTTGACATTTGTGAAAAATATATTATTTCAAAGAATCATACAAAATCAATGCAATACCCTAGAGCGCTCCAACATACACAAATTTGAAGCTTATTTTATGCCCTTTCAATCTATGAATAACTCCTTTTTGTTTAGGCCACATCAGACTCATTTTTGTAGAGCAGGTCACATATACTGTATATAAATACTGTATATATATATATATATATATATATATATTCTTTATTACTATTTATTTATTTTATTTTATGTTATTTATTGGAATTTAAATAATAAATGCATTAACAGCAATGAGCACCACTATGTAAATAAATATGGTATTGTGCATAATTAGTCATACGTAAGGGATACAGCAGGTAGAGGAGGAGATTCAGCTACAGCCGTTGGATGGTTACTAATCATTTCTAATCAAGTGGTTTCAAAAGGAGGCTTCATCAGAAGTCTTGAACTACAGGCAGTAAAAGCCGGTGTAGAAAATCGCAGGGTCCTCCATCACTAATGGGAACAGTACCTTTGGATTAATTAGGTAATTCAGACTTAAATTATTATTTATTTTTTTAAATCTTTAAAGAAATCTAAATGTCCTCTTTCCTGCTGTTCGCTATGCTAACCATGCGGAGTCCATTGGGTATTTTAAACATTATGTAAAGCCCAAAGACACAGAGCTGGCCTTTTTATCTTTGGTATAATTGGGAGTTTAACTTGAACCACCATCTGCTCCAATCAGACGACAGCGTGAAATACAGCACTTTCACACAACTTAACCTTTCAAGATAAGGCATTAAATCTGACCACTAAAATACGCACAGAATGTGTTATTAATCCTGATATGGGTTTTTAATTCTAGATTTTGTTTTGGCATGTTGGCCGTCATCGTACGCGTGGGCACTTTGTCGCCAATACTTAAGTCAGCCCCAGATATGTCATCTTAATGAATGTGTGGAATCCACCTTCACTCTCAGCTTGTTGATAGAGAGAAATAAACTATGGTTACTGTTGCTCTAGCTTGCTCTTGTATATCCAGTTCTCTCTGGAACAGATATGTACCTCCCATAATGAGCGAGCAGTGGAACAGATGCAGCTAGCTAACAAAAACGCTAAACTAGCAGAATTTGTAGAAATCCGATATAGCTAGATGGATGAGCTTAGTCTTCGAGGTCAACGGGTTTGACATTCCCAAGCACTTGAAAACAATTTCCAACCATTTTCCAGGCATTAATAACCTTGAGCGTAGGACTGGAGACTTAGCACTGTTTATGTTGAATATTTTAACCGGCTGCCTTTGTGAAAAATGAGCTAATTGGAAAGAAGCTGGGAGCAGCCTGCTAGCGCGTGCACAACAGGTTGGGTACGCGTTCTGCAGTGTGACTACCACACATGAAAGCGGAGGACAGGTCCAGAGAGGGTTGTACAGCCATGGACACGAGTCCCAGCGATGCAGCTCTTCATGTCACAGGTGGGCCCCAAATACACACAGGGACGGTGTCGACCAGCCTCAACTAGCCCCCGCCTCGCAACCAAACTAACGCAAGATGGCAACCGAGCGCACGGCGTGCACCTAGCCACGCACTGACGAGCTCACTAGCCCTCCGCTTTCCCTGCGAAAAACCCCGGCCTCAATAGCATTACTGCCCCCACAGGAAGATATGAATTACAGCTGGGAAATGCACATTAAAAATAACTATCATTTGTTTCAACTATTAAACCCAAGTGGGTTTTGAAACAAGAAAATACTCCCAGTCCAATTAACACTCTGTGAGAGTCCTCTCTTACTGGAACACCTCGCTAATTACCTGCAGAGAAGGGGGAAGTCAAATAAATAAATAAACACATGAGCGACAAACTGAAACCTTTCACCTCGCACTAATGGCTTCTTATTTAAAGTAACATATTTTTACACCACACAGAGGGAGTTCTGCCTGCTGTGAGAACCGTATGTGCGCTCTACCTTGTAGTTCCAGGGAAAGAAAAGAGAAAAAAAAACTGCCAATTAACGCGGCGCTAAGGAAATGATCTGCTTTGCACTTTAGGGTGAAGCAATCCAGCGTTCTGGCAGGATTCTGGGGGTTTTTCCCAAGTGCGGGCATGAATAAGCTTCACAGAGATGTGGATGTATTAAAACTTTGATCCACATGAATCATTATAAAGCCCATAATGATGCTACTTTTTCACCCGCCCAGCAGTGTGCAGTGAGGTCACAGGTCGGGTGACGTAGCAAAGCGTGGAGCAATGCGCAGAACAACAGAAGCGCAGAAAAGTTGCAAACGCTGACCCTTTCCGGAACAGTCTCTCACCGAACAGCTTCTCCTCCCACAAGTTTACTTTTTTAAATATATTTTTTTGTGAACACACACATCTTTTTTTC
>CM040397.1:101001816-101016816 GCA_022702515.1 Ilyophis sp. 1 JC-2022 | reverse complement strand
AGACTATGCGTGTAAAGCAACACCGCCGTGAGTCTCGCCGTCCCCGGGATCGGGTTTAACGGGCGACCGCGTGAAAACAAAGAAGCCTGGAGTCCGCCGTCCGTGAAAAACGCAGCGCACCTGTAAACAGCGTGCGAGGCCCAGGGCTCAAGGGCGTGGGGACGCTGCGCTCCAGAGACACGGCCTTGGCTCGCGGCGGATTGCTAAAAAATCGTTGGATCTTACCTGGTGCACTGACGAGTTAATGGGTTCAAACATATGCTTTAGTTAAAGCCATTAGCCGTATCAATGCACAGGGCTTTACAATGTGCTTTCAGAAAGGTCCCCGATGGACTCAACCTGGACTCTATAAGGCTGTGTGAGCCGCATCGATTACTGCATGTAAACAGGCTGTACTGCGCCCGAGCCGCAAGCATGCTCATATCCGCATGGATCACTGCATGTAAACAGGCTGTACTGCGCCCGAGCCGCAAGCATGCTCATATCCGCATGGATCACTGCATGTAAACAGGCTGTACTGCGCCCGTACCGCAAGCATGCGCATACCCGCGGAGAGAGCGGCGGAGGTTACCGTGCGATTCCAGTGTTAAGGGTGCTTTCGCATATCCCGGCTGAATTCACACAACAATTGGCAGCGTAATTCCCATTATCTGGCACGGCGCGGAAAACTAAAGCCTCCCGCGACAATCCAAGTCCTGGGGTGCATGGCGGAGAGGGTTCAGAGACGGGGCTACGCTGGCTGCTCTAATTTAACACCAAGCAGGAAGCTCTCCCACACCGCACGACGAGCTTGGAAAGGACTGCAGGCCTGTAGCCATTGGTGTACGACAATGGGTTTGAGTGTGTGTGTGTTTGAGTGTGTGTGCGTGCGTGTGTGGGTGCGAGCGTGCGTGCGGGAGGAGGACGGTGAGTTGTTTTTGAGAGTGAAAAGCAGCCCAAACCGATTGGGCTAGCAGGTCAGGGAAAGAGCGAAGGAATCGCAGAGTGAACAGGAAAGGGAACAGGCTGTTTTTGGGGAGAGGACAGTTCACGAGGGCAACTGGCAGCTACACACAGCGCTTAGAGTTTAAACTGCACTATTTTCGGAAGGATCAGCGAACACCCAGTGGAACTCGCCTCACGTACCACTTGACCTGTTGGATTCTGTTCTCTGAAACAAAGCCAGACGAAATCGCACCGACTTATTACCTGTAGAATCGATGGAGTGAGCCCCAGCAGAAAATGGATAGCGCTCAAAGGTGACAAATCTAGCGCAACCACTTAGATTCACTAAGTTACATGAACCCACAATATACTCCGAGGCGATTCTTATGAACAAGCAAGGCAGGTAACTGACTGGGGCGCAAAGCATTGGGGGGACATTTAGGAGTTTCGGGTAACATGATGACAGCGGAAGTCGGTCAGAAGGGCCCCATGAGATTTTCTGCCTAGCCGCCCCGCGCCTCTCCGCAATTTACTGCTATTCACAGGATTCAGACGCACAAAGAGATGACAATGGGGGAAATTATATTATAATTCAGAAACAAAAGCAGATTATTGGATTAAACTCATTTTCATAACTTCCCACCTATCCGCCACCACTTACACCTATGTTTAATCCTGTTCCTAACTGCAAAATGTAGTGGCCATATTGTCCGGGCTGCCTGTAGAGATGGCGGGAATTACCCAGCAGGCCCTGCTCTGCACGCGCACAGGCCCCCTGCGTACAAAAGAATAGATACATCTCCTCCCGGGTGGCGGCGGTCGTGACGGCTGACCACCGTAGGGACCCAATCAGATGACCAGGAGGACCAAATCATGTGACCGCAGGGACCCAATCAGAGGGTCCCTCCGCTCCCTTTCAGGCCAACAAACAACATTTGAGCCTGGGAGATAAACAAGACCAAAGACCTGCTTCTAATTGGGTCTTGAAGGAGAACGAGGGATAAATTGCATTAAAAATAGAGTAAAAAAAAAATAGACCATGAATAAATCTACTTTCATCTGTTCACAGTAGAATTCCTAACCTTATTTTATATATATATATATATTTTTTTTTTACAAGTTAGTTACTCTGACTAGATAAAACTAGATCAAACTCAAAATGATCTTGTAAGATATCAGCCCATAATCCAAAATGAACAAACACATATAAAAAAAATTATTAAAATAACATTTTTTTATGAATTTAATGGATATGTGATTTCTGAATATGTCAGCACTTAAATAATGACAAGGGAAATATGCAGAAAATATTCCATCCTTCAAAAATACTCAAAAAGCCATTTCCCCTGGAACAACAAAACCAACACTCAGTGCTTTGTGTCTGGTCTGGGGCCAGGTACATTAGACCACATGAAAGAGCTTCAAATGTGAAATACAGTCTATGATCAGCATTGAGACACCTGACTAAACCATCAGAGATCTCTGTGATCCCCCTCCACACCTCCCATGTGTCCCTATATACCCTCACCTGCCACCTGCACACCCCCACACCCCCACCAAATTCAAACGAACAAAGGCCCAGTTCCAGTCTATTCACAAAGTCCCCTGCCTGGGTTTACGAACAGAAACGTCACGCTGTGCAAAGTTACGGGCCGAGGGTATTGAGGTCGGCTCGACGCCGAGGCCAGGCGTGTTCGTATGTGCGCCGCGTGCGATTTGAGTGTGAGAGCAGAAGAGTGTTTTTTCGGGGAGGCCTAGGATGTGGGGTGTGCCGCAGGTGTGCGAGACCCTGAAGAAAAACAAATTCTCTTCTATCAGATGAAAACAGCGGAGCCGGGCTGCTAAGCGACGAGGGCTTCTCTGAGGCAGGGAGAGAGAGCGAGAGACAGAGAGCGAGAGAGCGAGAGAGAGAGACAGAGAGCGAGAGAGCGAGAGTGAGAGACAGAGAGCGAGAGATAGAGGGAGGGAGGAGGCCACAGGTGTGGGCGACCTGAAGAAAATAAGCAGAAAGGAAAAACAAGCACCCTGCTAATGCACAATGCATTTACAAACAAGAGAAAGGGGAGACACAGAGCAGAGCGCGAGACAATAGGCAGGGGGGGGCGGGGCTGGAGGGCGAGCCTGTCTTTTCCGGAGTGCCCGGGAAGTGTTCCGGAACGCTGAGAGAACACTGTGAGGCTCTGACATCCTGCTCCGGGCCCTGGGGGTCTCCACGTCCCGCACCCGTCACCCCGAGTGGGTCGCTTCCTGTACCCCCCTCCCGGGACAGATGCGTGACCTCTGACCCCGGAGAAAGGGACGCGAGCGATCCATCTTCGTTACGGGAGCGTATCCGGCGGCCCGCGTCCACATGAAAGCGAGGCCGACGCCGTGGAAACCCGGAGCGTGTAGGATTCGTTGCGTCTGTCGCGGCTCCCAGACAATGAGGACCAACCCCCACCCCGCTCGCCCGCTTCTGCTCGTAAATAACCCCACAAAAATGGCTCTCATAACCTGAGCCCTGTCACTCGATACCCACGGAATGTGCCTGCCCTTGTTCCTCCTCCAAAACAACTTCTCCAAGAACACAAAAAACCCCCCAAAAAACCGCACAAATAGCTACAAGCTGAATTTAACAAGCAAGAAAAGGAAGCAAGCTCTTTAAAGGCCACTAAGGCAGGTCTCTCTAGTAGGACTGCAGCGGTAGTTAAACTAAGCCCTCTGCTACCATGAATACTAAATTCAGCATTTTCTGGAACAAGAAAATACACGTGAACATGGACAGCCGGGGAAAGCTGGGTTTGACATACCGCGCATGAGTTAAAACAGTGGCCCTAAATGACCGCCGTGTCCAACCAAACACGTTCCCTGGGTCTCACTCGCTCACCGTCCCTCTCGGGGGGCAAATTAACTACCTAACCATCGGTTCCCTTCGCTCCCGTTCACCGGTTTGTGAAGAAAGCGATTTTTGCGGAACAGTATGTTTAAGATGACAATAGAAGCATGGGCCTCTGAGATGAGTGCTTTGTGCTGGAAGAGCCCCTGCTGTGGAGCCAGGCAGGGCGTTTGAGGGCCACAGCTGGCGGAGAGAGAGAGCATTACTGAAAGATCAGCTCTCCTCATCGCCAAGGCACACAGCCCTCCACACAGGCAGGTACAAAGACAGCTCTGCACCCCCCCCCCACACACCATTCACCTATAAAAGCCAGCCTTAAAGACCCCTGCAACGAGCGGAGTGGTAATAAAAAAATCCATCTATTTCCAGCCAGTCCATTAACCAGGACAGAGAGAGAAAACCTGATGTCTTTCTGCAAAAGAAAAAATGCCCATTTACCCGCTGTTAACGGGTAAAAAAAAAAAAATACCATAAATAAATATTAATACAGAGCCGGAAACTGTTCTCTCTTTCGAATGTAATTCTGTTCCTCCAGGAGCAGTTGGCTTTATGAGAGAGCAGTAATTGTGTGGTTATTAAGAAAAGAAATTCATGGGAAAAGCTTAACACTGGAAAGTATCAGGTACACAAACGGTGTAAAATATGGATCCCCCCCGCCACACACACACACACACACACACACACACACCTCCACTGTCTTTCTGCCCTCTCTCCCTGTGAGCGCTATGGATTTTCAGATCACTTATCTTACTCCTTATCTTCACTCTCACCGTGGTCGTGGGTCTGCCGTTGGTTACCTCGGGATGGAGGGGTCCCATCTCCACTGGGGGGCTGAGGGCGGGGTCACTACTGCTCCTCACCAACAGGGGGGTGCCTGAGACAGAAAAACAAACACAGGGGTGTTTTGCACGGTACAGGGCACTGAGTATTTGCACAGATACCACATTTACATTTTCCAGCACATTTCCCGGTTATATTTAAAGAGTTTCTTCTCTGCCGCAGTGGTTATATTTCCTGAAAAGTACGCCATTTTGCAGATGGATCACAGGGGGAAATGGTGTTTGAGACAACACCAGTCACCGGCGACTTTTTGTTACGAGCGTAATGTTGAAGCCAGTGAACTATCCCATTTGTTAGCAGAGGCAGCACACTTGATATTTATGACAGGCCGTTTTACCGGCCATTTGCCATGACTTTCCGGGAAGAAAATAATATTTTCAGTTTTTCAAAGATTTTAAAAGGATTGTGTAAAGCCTCACTGTACTGAATTTTAAGTGTACCATGGAGGTGTGTGTTTGAGTATGTGTGTGTGTGTGTGTGTGTGTGTGGGTATGTGTGTGCGCTTGTGTGTGTGTGTGTGTGTGTGTGTGTGTGTGTGTGTGTGTGTGTGTGTGTGTGTGTGTGTGTGTGTGTGTCTTTGGAGGCACATGTCGGTGCTACAATAAAACATTATGACACAGTGGGAACAAATACAAGGAAATCGTTTGTGTTCATCCATCTTGTTTTCTACCTCGTTGGGTGCATTTCCAATAAAAGCATGAGGAAAATTTCTGTTACAGCAGACAATTAATTTGAATGACTGTCAATTTCATTTTCGCCCCTTTTATGTAAAAGAGCAACTTAGCCGAGTCTGTGAGCGGGAGTTAACGGTCCCCAGCCCGTCTCCAGGTACTGCAATCTATTGGGAAAGAAATACGGTGACAGCGCCACCTGGAGCTAAGGCAGAGGGAGGGCGACAACAGGAGGATCAGTCTTACCCACAATGCCCTACTCAGGATCACATCAGCGCTACTCCCAACGCCGGTCCTTTCGCTCTGTCAAAGAAAACAAGCACTTGCCACTACAGCGTCGCTCCTAAGCACAGCGTTTAACACGGGAACATTTCGACCAGCTGTTTCTTTGACAAGCCTCCATTTATTTTCTCTGACAGCATACGCTCGGTACCAAGCACCAATACGATACAGCGACTCTGCAGGTGCATATGTTGCTTTGTACTGTGTCCGTATCCTTTCATATAGCGCCACAGAACGGCTCACCTGCCCATATGTCGCTCGTCTTTGTGTAGAGCGCTGCTGCATAACACGGACAGCACTGTGGGGGCGAGACGTTGGCGGGCGGAGCCGGCTGTGTTTGGGTGGCGGCTGTCAATCGCGATAGAGAGGAGGAGGCCGTTCCACTCTGGTCCCCTGGGACCCCGGTCGGTTCTCCGTTCTCTCTCACCGGGCCGGAGAGGACGGGCTCCGTTGGCTCGGATCCGGCCTTCGCTCGGGGCCACCTCCCCCCGCCTGCCTGCCTGCCTCCCTGCTGGGCCGGCCGGACAATGAGGAGACACGCGGCTACGCTCTGGCTGGCCAGGACTCCAGCTGCTCATTCAGAGCCGGCTCAATCAAGCCAATTACACAACAGGAGAAGGGCCCCGAGAACAAGAGGCAGGCGGTGGAGAGGAGGGGGGCTGCTATTCAGGAGGACTCAAATTTAGCCATCAAAGCTTAAACATGGCAGGTGAGGACCAAAGCAGGAAGGGACAGGCTGTTTATACATCAGTAACACTAGAATAACACAGGCTGTTTTTACCTCAGAAACACCAGAATAACACAGGCTGTTATTACCTCAGAAACACCAGAATAACACAGGCTGTTTTTACCTCAGAAACACCAGAATAACACAGGCTGTTTTTACCTCAGAAACACCAGAATAACACAGGCTGTTTTTACCTCAGAAACACCAGAATGACACAGGCTGTTTTTACCTCAGAAACACCAGAATAACACAGGCTGTTTTTACCTCAGAAACACCAGAATAACACAGGCTGTTTTACCTCAGAAACACCAGAATGACACAGGCTGTTTTTATCTCAGAAACACCAGAATAACACAGGCCGTTATTACCTCAGAAACACCAGAATAACACAGGCTGTTTTTACCTCAGAAACACCAGAATAACACAGGCTGGTTATACCTCAGAAACACCAGAATAACACAGGCTGTTTATACCTCAGAAACACCAGAATAACACAGGCTGTTTTTACCTCAGAAACACCAGAATAACACAGGCTGTTTTACCTCAGAAACACCAGAATAACACAGGCTGTTTATACCTCAGAAACACCAGAATAACACAGGCTGTTATTACCTCAGAAACACCAGAACACAGGCTGGTTTTACAGTTTTACCTCAGAAACATCAGAATAGCACAGGCCGTTTATACCTCAGAAACACCAGAATGACACAGGCTGTTATTACCTCAGAAACACCAGAATAACACAGGCTGTTATTACCTCAGAAACACCAGAATAACACAGGCTGTTATTACCTCAGAAACACCAGAACACAGGCTGGTTTTACAGTTTTACCTCAGAAACATCAGAATAGCACAGGCCGTTTATACCTCAGAAACACCAGAATGACACAGGCTGTTATTACCTCAGAAACACCAGAATAACACAGGCTGTTTTTACCTCAGAAACACCAGAATAACACAGGCTGTTTTTACCTCAGAAACACCAGAATAACACAGGCTGTTATTACCTCAGAAACACCAGAATAACACAGGCTGTTTTTACCTCAGAAACACCAGAATAACACAGGCTGTTATTACCTCAGAAACACCAGAATAACACAGGCTGTTATTACCTCAGAAACACCAGAATGACACAGGCTGTTTTTACCTCAGAAACACCAGAATAACACAGGCTGTTTTTACCTCAGAAACACCAGAATAACACAGGCTGTTTTACCTCAGAAACACCAGAATAACACAGGCTGTTTTTACCTCAGAAACACCAGAATAACACAGGCTGGTTTTACCTCAGAAACACCAGAATAACACAGGCTGTTTTTACCTCAGAAACGCCAGAATAACACAGGCTGGTTATACCTCAGAAACACCAGAATAACACAGGCTGTTTATACCTCAGAAACACCAGAATAACACAGGCTGTTTTTACCTCAGAAACACCAGAATAACACAGGCTGTTTTACCTCAGAAACACCAGAATAACACAGGCTGTTTATACCTCAGAAACACCAGAATAACACAGGCTGTTATTACCTCAGAAACACCATCAGAATAGCACAGGCCGTTTATACCTCAGAAACACCAGAATGACACAGGCTGTTATTACCTCAGAAACACCAGAATGACACAGGCTGGTTTTACATCAAAAACTCAAGGATGACACGGGCTGTTTCTTCCTCTAAAACGAGGCCAGGTCAGCCACCCTGAATTCCACATTCAATCCCCCAGAGAGTGTCTGGAATCGGGAGGAATACCTCCTCATGGGCCACAGTTTCCCCTCACACTTAAAACACATCAGAGGGAAGGCCTTCCGTGTAAACACAGCTGCCTGTATTGGGTGGGGGGTCGTCCAAAAAAGACTGCGTTTTGTCCCCTCATTCAAAAGCTTTGTCCATCACACCAAACAAAAAACATCCGACTGACAATAACCGAGATCAAATAAAATATGGTTGAGATAACGGCATCCACAGCATCAAACGCTGCCTGTTTCTACTCCCGTCCAGTCATATCACCTACGCTACTCTTTCAGACTAACCGGGCCCATTCATTCATGACAGGAGACGCTTCACTACACTCCTCACAGAACACTTGCAGCGTGCTATATGATGCCATACAGACTTCAGCAGGAGACGTTCTGAATACATAAATCGGCCCTATTGTGCGAACGAGAATTCACTATTAGCATCAAAGCCATACAACACAGTATTACAATGCAACGCATCTTGAATATTTTCAAACCCTTTCTAAATATTTTCATGCATGTGCGTATTTGGCAGGAAGTGTAAGCGGGCTGCGACAATAGCGGGATTCCCCACAGGGGGGAGAGTAAAGAGCTCCTCTGTATTATTCTACATTGTATTGTAATCAGTGGCCTGAGACTCTAATCCGGGCTGTGAAGTGCAGACCTTGAGAATGCCCTAATCAGTCTGATTGAGTAATGGCGGGAGAGTCGCGTGGCGTTTGGGACAGAACGCCACGAAACGCGGAGGCTGCGGAGTGCCGCAGCTCGCAGCTCCCCGCCAGACGCTCTGATTAGATTTCTCAACTACGGGCAAAATCGTTACTCTTCCAGAAGCTTCCTCCCGCATCAATCACCCACACCCATTAGTAATTAGTCTGGCGATCGCAGCAAGAAACTATGAACAAGACTAATTCTGAATAATTCAGCTCGGATTCTTATTTCGTTCCGTCGTCCTCCGCTTTCTTTTTGAGATTCATCAAGCTGCGGAATAAAAGTCTAATTTCTCATCTGATATTATGGATGGTGCACGTAAGGGTGCGGATATGTCCATCCATGGTGAAAAAGAGACACTTTTGGAAAGGTCAGAAGGCGTGGGGTCGTTCTAGACGTTGCTCTACGGTTAAGGACCCACTCTCGTTCCAGCAGAGATCACTTCACAGCACTGACCGATTGAGTCTCCATGCACGCCACGCTCAGCCCATGCTGTCAGAGAGTCGCAAAATTCCAGACAGCAATAAAAATTCCCCATCAATTCGGAAAAATGGTAAAAATGTTCTAATTGTTCTTTGTGTTCGGACAAGCTATGGAAGATACAAACAGGCCATTAAGAGGAGTCTCTTTCCTTAAGCATGACCTGAAACTGGTGAGCACTTCCTGTTAAACATAAGAGAAAGGAAAACTGGTTGTAAAATCATCCATGTGCTAACACACGCCTTACAATAGAAGCCAAAATACTGTGCCGCATATTTCACGCAACAAACTAAAGCCAAGGTAAGTTTCCACGGATTACACGGCGCTTAAACTGTGAATTCAACAGCAAAAGAGAGGAAAAGAAGAAAAAGAAAAAGTGGGAATTAAAGAATAAAACTGGTTCTGTTGACAATATCCTGTGATATCTCTCACACACACACATGCACGCACGCACGCACGCACGGACACATGCGCGCAAACATACACGCACGTGTGCACACAAGCACATGCAGACACACGCACGTACACACATATGCAGACGCGCACAATCACACACACAAACACAAATACACACACACAAACATACACGCATGCACACACAAACACACGCACATGCAGACACACACAAACACACGCACATGCAGACACACACGCACGCACATGCAGACAAACACACGCTCAGACACACACACACACACACACACACACACACACACAAACACAAAACACACAGTGTTCTGCATGGCCTCTGTCAGGCTGTAATGATGTGTGAGTTTGAGACCCAGCGCAGCAGACCAAGGCTCAAAGCCCTGAGAGAGCGAAGCAGACAGCAGCTATTCACAGCTTCACAGTAACTGCCTCCACATTTTTTAAAGCTTGTCATTTTCAGCAACTCTGGCCTGTTAGATCTCCCCCTTTCCAACTTAAATCTTAATATCAGCCTTTTCCTTAAAAGAAATATCAATAATTCAATGACAGTGGTCCCCTGTGTGACACAGTCACAGAATAATACATAATAGCAGGATGCAAGGTGACATATTGGACAGTGCACAACTCATGAATGAGCACAGAATGCAGATAAAATGTAGTGTTAACAATGAGAGATATCCACTGAACACACTCAGTACAGACATATATCCACTGTACACACTCAGTACAGACAGATATCCACTGTACACACTCAGTACAGACATATCCACTGTACACATAGTAGACAAATAACTGCAGTACACACTCAGTACAGACAAATATATCCGCTGTACACTCAGTACAGAGAAATGTATATCCGCTGTACACACTCAGTACAGATATCAACTGTACACTCAGTACAAATATATCCGCTGTACACACTCAGTACAGACAGATATCCGCTGTACACACACAGTACAGACAGATATCTGTGGTACACACTCAGTACAGACAGATATCTGTGGTACACACTCAGTACAGACAGATATATGTGGTACACACTCAGTACAGACAGATATCTGTGGTACACACTCAGTACAGACAGATATACGCGGTACACACTCAGTACAGACAGATATACGCGGTACACACTCAGTACAGACAGATATACGCAGTAGACACTCAGTACAGACAAATAACTGTGGTACACACTCAGCACAGATAGATATCTGTGGTACACACTCAGTATAGACAAATATCTGCGGTACACACTCAGTACAGACAGATACCTGTGATACACATTCAGACGGTCCTCGGTGAGGCCGTGTGGGCGTGCATGTGTGTGTGTGTGTGTGTACATCTCATCAAAGCGCCCGCTCTCCTGGTCTCATTGTCTGCTCTGCTCGCTCATGCGGGCCTGTTTACATGGATCAGCGGCATCCGCTCCTCTCTGCGGTCCCCAGAGGTCACGCCCCCGGTCAGGGGGGTCAATGGGAAAAGGTTTCAGGTGTCAAAGGATATTTACTGCCCTGCCGTCGTCCCGGGAGAAGAGTCCACCAGTGCCGGAATTGCCACAACAGGCCTGGAGACACAGATACATTTGGGGGGGGGGGGGTCTTCATTCCTGCACACACAATGCAGACACACCCTACTGCACTACACAGGACCTGCGCTCCATCATCTCTTTAAGGGCGAGAGGTCCCCGCATGCTCTCTTAAAAAAAGGAGAATGGTTTCATAATTGTGGAACATTCCTCAATGGTAAAAGTTTTAGGGTTGAAGAGTGCAATACACGTAAAGTGGACAATAAGGCCTACGTAATTCAGTAAAAGTAAAAGTGACGTTCTAACGTCGTTAAATATAGCTCGCTGCGCTTCAACATGATTCTTTCTGACTCAGAGAGACCAGTATTCAAAAAGAAGCAAACCGTCCAAGGAATGTTTGAGAAACACCAGGAGCCTTTCGATTATGCCCTTTCTTGAGCCGTACAAAGCGCCAAGCAAATTACAGGCCCCTGGAAGGGGAATATGTTTAGAAATCCTATTGTGGGATTCCACCCATGTCGGGAAGAGGACGCTGTACTAGTCTAACCCCTAACGCAGCACGGCTGTGCTATAACTGGAGATACTCCACAGTACACGTTCAAGAAAAGCCACACAAGCTTCCCCCCCCCACCCCACTTACTGTGAGGAAGAGGACACAGCTCCAGTCTAACCCCCCAACACAGGATGGCTCTCAAACCACAAAATTGGGATAATCATCCTACTGTGAGGAGCAACCGTAGAGAAAGTACAGTGCGCTATTATAAAAGCCGGCAAACAGCTAGAAACACACTGTCTGTGGCAGTTCCACTGGCTCGCATGGTTAGAGTTTAAACTGGCCGTACCACACAGATGGTTTCATTTCTTCAAAATAAATATATCGCTATTTAAAAACAGCATTTCACTCATTTACAGACCCACAGCCTACCTATATTTTAGCCAACATTTGTCCAAAGGACCCAAAAGTCCAAACCAAACCAGTTAAATAAACCTGTCCCTTTCTCAGCTTTCACAAAGGATTGGCAGGACAGCTGTGACCTGCTCCCTACGGGTCAGGTGATGGAACACCAGGGTGCCCAACTCTGACCTTTGAACCCTGAGAAGAGGGCTGTAAGAAATTAGGGGAATTAGTCAGCCCAGGAGAAGTCAAGTGGGCCGAGCTCTTTCATCAACGGCCCATTTCCCACTTCACTTCCTTCCCTTAATAATTTGAATTTCTACTCCAAAGTGTCCAGTCGTTTTTCCCCGTCGTCTCGGACACGCGTTTCCACGGCAATGCGGGTCACAGAGCAGATCGACCGCAGTAAAAACGAAGACTTCTGAGGCGACCCCGACACCGGTGGAACTCACACATCCCTAAGCGAAACAAATGTGCGTTTCCTCGGACCCTGGAGACAGCCGTATGCGTGCGCGCGGGCATATGTGCGTATGTGTGCGTATGTGTGTACGTGTGTGTGTGTGTGTGTATGTGTGTGTGCATATGTGTGAGTGTGTGTGTGAGCAGGGAGGGCTGCTGGTGAAGGTGAGCCCACCTTATTAGCGATCGATAGTGCATTCCCCAGCCTGCCCCCCAGTGATCTGCCCGTGGTTGTTACTGGGCTGGGTGATAACATGTCTTTCCCCCGGCACACAAAAGTATCAGTAAATGAGTGTTTGCAGTTGGGGGATCGATACGGCTCTAATCACCCGACACGGTAGTAGAGGGGGGGGTCCTCCGAGAGCTCAATCTCACTGAGCAAACGGGGCAGGGAGCGTGACCGCGACCGCGTGTGACCGAATCACGACCACGTCCCGCTGCGGTCCAACGCCACGTCTTCTCCCAGTCTCCTTCCGGTCTTCTGTCCTCCAGCTCCCACTGCATGTATCTGCAGGTTGCGGTCCTCACAACGCCAGTACCGATACTGCATCTCTACCCAGGTCTCTGTGGTAGAGGCTGACACAGAGCTCCCTGTAGATCTGTACCTGGGAAACATGCTCCACTGAGGGTCAGCGCCATTACTGAACACTGGATCACAGGTCAGGTTCATACACAGCCCTGCTTCAGGGTGGTGAAGAACCTCTGTGTGTGTGTGTGTGTGTGTGTGTGTGTGTGTGTGTGTGTGTGTGTGTGTGTGTGTGTGTGTGTGTAAGTGTAATTGTGTGTGTGTGTAAGTGTATATAGTTTTTCAAAGCAGAATAGCTGCAGCTGAAAACCTCCACAAAGCAAACGTGTTTAATCCCACAAGGGGGGATAAGGTGATCAGTATTGCAATAGAAAGTTGAGCATCTATATGACTGTATGAGAAGATGGCAGCTTTGCGCGTAGTCTTGACGAAAACAAAAAATCTAATTGATTCTTCTTCCATACTAATTTCGCATTGAGCCACACGGAAGCTTAACGTTAAAACACAGAATCGATTTTCTCCGTAGTGGCTTTTGTGGGCCGCGAAATTATTGAAGGAATAAAACGGTCGGCTTCAGCATAAAAGAGCATTACAGCAGCCGTCTCGCTCCAGGGACCTCACCGGTCATCTCATAACTAAATTAGTAAAGGGGGGTTGGGGGGGGTGTGCAATTGGATTTAAAAAGAGCCCTTCTTCCTCTGTTCATGGTTGGCTAGGCTAAGGGTATCCACTGAGAGCGCGGTGCTAATCCAGTTACTGAAGGAGCCGGGTCTGGGGTGATGCGAGCAGGTCATGGGAGAGGCAGGTGTGGGCTCGTGGGTCGGGGGGGAACGGGTTAGTGAGATGGCAGGGCGGCGCCACAGAGCTGAATGGAAAGAAAGGATGCAAGAGAGCCCGTTCTGGGTCATGGGACAGGAAGAGGGTTTGGGGTTCTGGGTCAGAGGCGGGTTCTGCCGGGCCGGTCCGAGTGATTGACAGCGTGTCCCTTGTCTGCCGAAACCCCCTGTTTCGAAGATACTGACCTGGGACAGTTTCACACAAGTGTGGAGGCTTAGACAGGCCCGCAGCCAGAATCCATCTCTGATGCAGCTTTATTCATGCTTCTAGCCAATGGAAAACACACGCACGCACGCGCGCACGCACGCACACATACACACATACACAAACAAACACAGCCACCAAACCATCACGCACACCAAAGCATGACTAATTGAAACTGACTTCAACTTAAGATGGATATGCCACAAATAATGGAATTACTACCGTTCTCTCTCTCCCCCCCCCTCCCTATCCCTCTCACTTTCTCCCTCTCCTTCCTTCTCTCTGCCTCTCTCTCTCCCTCTCTCACCCCCTCTCACCCCCCCCCCCCCATTCTGAAGGCACAGATGGGTGTCTGGCTGAACTGATGTGACAAACTGCTTATTTAACGCCGAGGAAAATGAAAAGGGAAAAGTTTACTCTGTAAACTGACACCTCTGCCTTGATGTAGACATGCAGAAACACGAGCCGGCCGAAAGAACGTCAGGCCCGCACTTAAATCCACTTTCTAAAGCAATAAATTACAGGCCAAGCTTCTCATTACATTGCACTTTGTATAATATAGGGTTGTTAGAGACAACACACACACGCACGCACCATTGGACACCCAAACACATGCATGGACACAAACACAGACATAAACACAAAGAGAAGGACAGAGAAGGACACGCATGCACACAGACAGACACGCACACACATGCACTTCCACATGCATGTATGCTCACACAGACACAGAGGCACAAACACCACACACACACGCAAACACACACACACAGATAAGCAGACAAACACACACACACACAAAGGTAGACAGACACAAACACACTCACCCACACAAACGAAGCAGGCTTTTGTATGACTGCTCACCCCCAGTAACACACTC